>CAJUYH010000498.1:0-35167 GCA_910591685.1 Galerucella tenella | reverse complement strand
ATAGAAACTATAATTGCATAATTATTTATTCTAAATAGTTTTATCAACATTATTCAATTTTTGTAGTGTTAACAGTTTTTTATTATTTAGATCTAGATGTAGAATTGCATACAGACCATTTTAATCTAGACTATTCAATTATCTAAACCTGTTAAAAAAATGTCAAAAATAATGAAGATCCCTCCCATTCGCGTTGATGGAACACCAGAATGGGTATTGAGTTATAACGAATATCTACATTTGAGGGAAATGACGTCCCAAGTTCTTAATATTTTTGACAAATAATGTTATAAAAGTGGTGCCATCAGATGATTTATATAGGGTGGTTAGTTTACATAGAAATTCTTTGTATAAACCAAGTTACGGTCCTCTACTACTTCTTCCCTATTTATTGTGGGCAACATACTTTGACATCACAGTATCTCACAATCAACTTGGCACATAGCGCTTTTCATTTTTACATTAGGTAGCAATCTAACCAGTCATAAAGTCGCCTATTTTTATGACATCTTCATCAATACGTCTTGCTTCAATTTCGGTCCATTTTTAGAAGAAAAAGTCGGTAGTCCGAAACGAATTTATTATTCATTGAAACATGGTTTTATAACGGTTGATTCTTTGAAAAAGCAACAAAAACTCGAAATTGATTTCTGGTACTTCGGTGTTGTTACCCATGTTGTAAACGGTATCGTCAAGAAGTAGAAATTATGGTCAGAACAAATTGTTCGTTCACAGATAAACATTATATTAGTATACCTCATTTAAAAACCAGGAGGAGTAATTTGAATTTAAGTTGGCAATTCTGTAGACCTCTGATTGGTCAGATTCCGCCCAGTTTCACACAACACTTTTTAATATTGACATCAGCTGATAGTTTTCATTTTTGATAGTTCTGACAGATAGATACACTTAGTTTGTCATCGCATCCGCTCTTGTTATTTTATTATTTTCACTTAGTTTCGTTGAAAATGTTCCTTTAAAAACTTCAGTGAGCATTTGTATTAAATATCTGCAATTATAAATCATCTCAAAAACTAACTTATTGACTTGCATTCAGTAATTTGCTAATTAAAAACAGCTATATTAGAGAGATGTGTATGTTCTAATCTATACGAAACAGGACAAAGTTTTACATGTGACAGAATACCCGCCTGTTTAACATCTAAATGATCTACTAGACAGACGAGAAATCGACTTATGACTATGCGTGGCTGATTTCTTCATCAATCAAGGCATATTTAATAGATAGATGGAACACGACTGTTGACTACTGTTTCGGAGCACACCCTTTAGTAACTAATCTGGTAACTTTTAGTGGTGTGGGTAAGGCTTTTCAAATTACTCCCCCTGGTTATTAAATGGACTTCAAAGATGTTATTATGGAAATTCACTAAAATTGTCAAAGTGACAGTTTTTTTCAATTTATTTCATTTAAAGTTGGCAATAATATTCACTGATCAATGTTGCTGTTACAAAGGATTTCTGGTAACAGTTCCATGTCCACTAAAGTTATGCTGAATATTTTCATTACAAATTTAACCGCAGTGCAACATTAATAAGTATTGATAATTTAGCCATATATTATAATAAATGTAACACATTTCATTTGGGTAATTTTTTTCCATCGAAATTGTAATAGGTATATAACAGGATTTTTGGACGCACACGAATTCCCGTCAGGGTAACCGCTCTACCTGTGTCATAATTAGGGTACGTTAAGCTGTCACTCGAGTTTCCGTCAGGGTGAAAACTGACCTGTTTAAAAGGTGTTTATTTGGGCAGGGTCATTTTCTACCTGAATATGAGTAAGAACACCAAAATTAGGATCCGAATTGCGCGCAACAATTTAAACACAAAATTAAGGAGATTGAGGAAATATCAAATAAATTAAATGGTGAAGATATTTGTACATTTATTTCAGGAATAATAAGACACCTAACCTAACCCCGCCAGGATAAACTATTAGGGCAGTCCCGATAACAGAACAGATTAAATAAACTGGACGGCAATTCGAGTGCGGGATTAAGATACTTGCAAGTGTCGGACGGGAACTCATGTCTATTATATTGGTCATTAAAGAACCTGACAGGAATTCGTGTGCACCGGGATTTTTCACAACTAAGAGCGCTATTCTGTACGCGGCATTGACAGTCGTCGGTATCGGTATGTTAACAACAGCCATCGGTTGCGCAGCCGACGGGACTAATATAAAGCTATTCTGTATGCCACGGTTTTCGACGCTCGAAATTGCAACCAAAAATTATTGGCATAGAAGTGACGTCACTCGATTCGGTACATGTGGCCAATGAGCGATGAGGGAAACTGTCAAATTTGTAAACAAACAAAAGTGCACGTTGAAGATTAGAGCAAATTCTCCCTTGTGATTATCTACATTGGTTCTCAAAAGTTTTATACAAATTTTTACACTTGCGTTATCGGAAAGCTTCTTGCTGTAACAGAAGAAAGAAGTTGGGGTCATTTATTTGCTTTCTAAATAAAGAGACAGGACTGTTAACAACTACAGTATATTTCCTTTTTGTGAAAATAATCGCCTATACCGGCTTTTGGGTGGAAATTATAAAGAAAGATTGAGAAACTTGAAGGCAACTATCAGTTCGAGGGAGATATTAACTATTATATTCGAAAAATGGGACTTGTCGCGTCTAGAAGTGGTAGATAAAACGTCACTTTACACACTGGTGCGAAAAGTCGCATCTCATCTTTTTTTTCTTAAACGTCACATCAAGTGTATCTTCTGAAATTTGTGTCTAAAGAAACGTTTTTGACACTTGGTCAACCACTTGGTACTCAATATACCTACTACTGTGATTCATTACTTTGGATCCTGCTCGTTCTAAAAAAATTACTCAGCGTTTTGTATATTTTAAAATAAACTGTTTTATTTCCATTTTCTTAATAAAAAAATGCAAACATTCAATCACATCATATTGTTTAAGCGGTTAGAAAATAAAAATAGAAAAAAAATTGGAATTGGAATCGTATTGACTGGTTGTATTTCGCCATTACGTTATCTCATTGACCTATATGCAATAAGTTCAATGAACTCGAATTGATAAGAGTTACCAAAGAAAAAAAATACAAACAATGAGTGTATTTGCTTCTCTATTACACGAAATTATCATATTTACCAACATTATCACTAAAAACAATTGAAATTGTTTGCTTGTCTATTACGAAAAAGGTGACATAGAAGGATTTATCTTATGTTCATTATTCAAATTGTTATCTCGGAAATTAATAGTTTGAAAGATTTATTTTGGAATCGTCCATTACTCGATCTATTCATTAAAACACCTTTTAAAAGTCATTAGAAATAGCCTATTAAAATGTAAATGTAGTTTATTAAAAAAGAGTTTATCTCTCATTCTTCTATTTCAATTCTAAATTACGACGTATTGAACTATCAACAACAGTTTTTTTTCCACTACTAGCTGTGAAGTTGACAATTATTGCTACTTCTAGCCAACTGAGAAGTTGAACTTCTCTATAAGTGGTTATTATTTTTTTCTATTATTAACCTAGGTTCATAATGGACAAATTTAAATATTTTGAGAAGAATTCAGAGATAGTAGTTCAACAAAAACTTTGTATAGATTGTCCTTGACATATTTGCTGCTTGAAGTTACCTATCAAGATAAAATTATTGGAATAAAAATGTCATTAATTTAAAATTCGCGCTCCACCAAAAATGACTGATGACATAACGAGTACGATCATAATACATCGAAAACTGACAGTGTACTTGTCAGTCAGACGACGGGGAAAACGCTTCTCGAGGTGCGTTTGTGAATTATTATTGATTTTTTTCTCAAATTTGGCTAGTAGTGGGAAAAATTGTAGATATTTATACCATGGTGGTGAAGACATTTGTAATCCTCGCACTTTATTCCGCATCTTATACCTTATTAAACATAAATATTTACAGAATTATAACTAACTACTGCGTTTATCATCAACAGCTCCAGGGACTCAATTAAACCACAATTTAAATGTCTACTAGGATTACTAAGCAAGATTTTTCCGCTACTAGTTTCGGTGAAACATTTTCAGCATCAGGTTATTAAAAATAGAGAGAGAGTGAGAGTTGGCGATACTTTTACACTAACACTACCACTACACCTACACTATCTTATGTGCGTTTCGATAACCAAGTAACCTTCTTCAGTGACTGAACGTTAACTTATCTAGCTATCTGCTACCAGTAGTTTCTTCTTTCGGAATATTCAGTCGTTGAAGTTGGACCCCGTTACTTACGCCTTTTATAGGTAAAAATTTGGGATATTTGCAAGAACTTTATTCAAAATTGAAGAATAACGTGAATCCATTTAGCAAAATATCAAAATAAACAAATCAATTCAACAGATATCGTAGCACTATAATTATTCTAATGTTTTATAAGCTTTGAAAAATATTTTTCAAAAACAGTGACCATTGAACTCACTACTTTCCGGGCTATAGGCCCCGACGGCTATTGAATTACACTTCAAAGTCTATCTACAAGATATTCAACACTAACCATTTGCAATAAGAATGGACAACAAAACTTGTAGAGTGGTTTCAGCGTATTTAAGCCGCAAGAAGATACCAAAATCACTACCAATACATATCTTCCAGTAACAGAAGTGTAAAAGTTGTGACAATAGCGACATCTTCATCCCCAACTGCAAACCAAAATTCGAAAATCTGACAAGACACGTGGGCTTGAAACAATGAAGTACTATTACCTACAGTTTTCTGTAATATTGTATTCTTCAATAATAATAATATTCAAATGGAATAGTGAAGTCGACCAATGCCGAGGCATCACTTTAGCTCGATTCTTCCATTGAATTTGGTGGGATTAGTGAGCGAAAAAGATTCCTTTTCTACTTTAAAACTTAAAGTAATAATCCTCGGCATTTGTCGACTTCACTATTCCATTCAAATATAGTAATTGGTAATTTTTAGCGCGTCTGTAGAAAAAATTATGTGCGTATATAAAGAAAAATTGCCGTTTTCAAAATATCGCCGCGTTCCGCTCCTCGTCGCGCGGCAACTTTCTTTCTCAAGCGGCAATCCATCACTTTACGCTCTAAATAAACAAATACAACTATTCAAATGGAATCATCTCTGAAGTGAATTGATTGATTTTTAATTCCGGAATCCTGACGATGTGAACACGATTACGAAACAATGGTAGACGATACATTAAATATAGTAAAACATTCTAATATTATTGTAATTTATTTAGCATCTCAAGACTTTTCTCTAATTTGCACTTATATTAAATCAATTCATTAAATAACGAAACAATGATACATCACACAACTTTTGTTCACGCTTTTCTAATTTTCTCTCGCTTTAATCAAAAATAATAATTTTATGATAATTAAATTCCAGTTTACTCAACACTAGCAGTATAAATATTTAAATCATTAAGTGAGAATAGCTTATTAGTAGTTTGTGTTTTCATAAAATATTTACAACTATCTAAAGACTGCTTCGAAAGTAACATTTACTAATAATTATTATTATTATCGACAGATGTTGGTATATAGTTACGATCCTCGTTTTATTGTTAGTTTTTATAACGAGGACGCTTGAACTTCAATAGAAAATGCATAGATCTGCACTCAGCTGCAAAAATGATCCACTCATATTATATCACCAACCTATTTTCGATTATTTGTCAAAAGCTTGTGCAATATAATATAATATTTGAGGTAAGCATTCTTTGGGACGGCATAGATCCTCTTTTACTACAACTACTACTACTAAATATGCAGGCGATCCTTGACCATGACAAACTCAAGCCAAGGTTCCGGCACTGAGGCCATTGGCGGGCACATTGTGCTATTCCTGCTACCTAGACATCCATGAAGCCGAGCCCTTCAATAAAGGGCCACAACCTTTCTCAGTGGATGCCTGCTTGTGTCTCCAGGTGCCATAACAGGGACTCCGAAGATTCGCCTACGTAGTACAGCCCAGTGTGGACACTCTAAGAGAACATGGACTGACGTTTCGTCAGTCATGCCGCAACCCCTACATAGGGAACTTTCCTCTACTCCTATGTTGTAGAGGTGATTCCTCACACAGCAGTGCTCTGTTAGGAGTCCTGCTATCTTCCTCAACCTACTCCTTGGTAGTTCAATAGCTGCCCCAGCGTGTCCATCAGTCCATCCTTTCAGTAGAAGTTTGGATTGTCTAGGACCCTGCAGAGCATTCCAATAAGCGAGGTGCTGGTTCCTCAGACACTTCCTCGTCTCCTTGCGTTTTGTTTGTTTTGTTAGGCACATGGTCGGGCCCAGGCCGCAGAAAGGAGCTGCCACCCCTTCGGCAGCCAGTGCATCCGCCATTTCGTTGCCTTCAAAACCAGAGTGGGACGGAATCCATTCTAGCCGCACTGCGTTCCGACTTGCAAGATCAGCAAGTCGTTCTCGACATTCGTCAGCAAGCTCTGAGTTGATGGTATATCCACTCAGGGCTTTAATAGCTGCCTGACTATCGGTGTATATGGTTATGCGTCGATCCACATAACCTTTGTCTAGGTTTATCTGCGCACATTCCAAGATAGCGTATATATCTCGGCCTGATATGCAGATACACCATCACCCAATGGTACACAGATTTGTGTCCTTGGGTTCCCAGCGTAAATTCCAGCCCCTGCTCTATCACCAGAGCATGAGCCATCTGTGTACCAGACGGTCCCATGAGGCTGTGTATTCCTCTCTTTTCCCCAGGATTCTCTATCCTGGAACATAGCCCTGTATGGGGTTGCAAAGTAGTACTTGCGCAAGCATTCGTCAGCCGCTCGAGCCAGAACTGGAACATCTTCGAGGAGTCAGAGCTTCTTGACGTGTCTGCACTCTTCCCCTCTTCGCACGTATCCCAGACGTTTCAAGCGCAGGAAAGTCCTCCCCGCCTCAGTCCCATTCATTTACTCAGCTGCTCAGAAAGAACTCGGAAGCTAATAGTTAGTTCAGTCCTATTTCTTGATATTTTCCTCTATCAGGTGCTGCTCCTAGTGATGCTGTAGTGATATACACTCCACAAGTATGTAAATGGAGTATTCTTCTCCACACAAAATCTGCATTTACCATCTTAAGGTTTTTGAGGTGCGCAGAACTAATCAGTCAATTACTCTGGCGTGTACATCATTTCAATCTTATTTGGTCCCTTTCTTAGTCTATTTATCTGAAAGTTACTGGATCTATCCTACTATCCAGTCTTCTTGTTTTTCCACTTTACCTATGTCTTTCAATATTATTATTTTCCATGTCTATTTCACCTCCTTTTCCAATGCAGGATTTCCTGCAACTCACTGTAGGTAGAGTGATTGTGGTGTCTTTGCCTAATATAATAGATTAGATTAGATTAGAATTGTAGTGGCTCTTTGTTCTATCCCACTGCGACCTTTGCAAATCTATTGTGGTCCTCCCTATATATTTAGAGCTCGATTTCCAGCTTTATTCTTTTTATTAGACTTATTAGTCTGGATACCACCTACTTTGCGTAGCTCTCTGTCCTCGGTTTTTCTTCTCCGAGTAAGTGAAGCAGCACCCTTGCTAGACCTTGACACTCACAGAGTATGTGCTCGTCTTCTTCCTGGCAGAACCTACATAGGCTGTCATCTGCTAGGCCAATTGTGTGTATATATAGTAGGTCGTGTGACAGTTTGACCGAAAGGCTTTTAAGGAATAATTTAGTGTGCCTTTGTTGGGTTTGTTGGGTTTCATACCACCAGCGGTTTGTTCATCCATTTGTGGATGCTCTCTTTACTTAGGCATTTAGCAATTCCACGGGAAGGTTCTGGATCATGACCTCCGTTGCTACCTGCTTGGCTATCATCTGCCCAATGTAATAAGTTTCTAGGGATTCCAATATCATTTTTAGCATCGTTCTTGACTAACTGACATGATAATATTCCTTCACCTTTTATGTCGTTTATAAATAGCGAACTCAGCACATTTTCCTATGGCATGGAAGTTACTTGGTGGTTTTCCCAAAACTTTCAGTGCTTCATTATCTACTTGGTCGTACACTTCTATTCCAGTCCCTTCCATTATTTCCGATCCATCTGGCTTCCATTTAACAGCATAATTTACAGTTCTGGTAGTGGTACTGTGATTTGATTCCATTCGAATGAAGATTTATGATTGTATAGACCGAGGAGGTTGATATTAAATGCCAAAATTCCAATCACCAATTTATCCAATTGGGTTACCTAATAATTCATGATTATCATTCTAATCAATATAAGAAAAATCCACAAAATACCTAGGTACAAACCATTACTTTTGTAATGATTTTTATGATATTGGGTGTTGTGTGATAAAGTGTATCGATTGTGAAGAAAGAATTTTTATGTAGTAGGGTAGATCTATTTATTGCCTCATAAATTTTCAATTGTTGAAGCGCTGGGAACTGGAAAGTGCTGGTATATACTGAATACTTTTCGTGCTTTTTCTCAACGGTAGTTACACCGTCATTTGTAATCTAAAGTATAAAGTTTAAAATACTGAAGAAAGATTTATTTGTAATATTAAGGCTTAGAAAAGTTCGAGTATATTCCGCGGCAATAGTAAGGGTACGTTAAATAAAAAATTGTATCCTTGTATAATATCAGCTCCATACTATTTGCATCTGCATATAATATTCGTAGCTGCTACGACTTCTGCTTGATTGAATAAATTGAAGTCAAATTAAAATTATTTGACTCTGCTTCTGTAATATTAAATTACGCTGAAAGATATCGCACTTCTAGGTCGAAGCTTAAGAAATAGGTCGAATCACAGGTCTGATAATTGTTATTTATTTGCCGGACTACATGAAAACGTTGATTGATACAATCCTCACGACAAACGTTTTAATTCAGTATTAATTTTTTCTTCCAACTGCCATAGTCCAGTCAAATAACCACTTAATATCTTTTATAAAAGAAATAAGAACTTTTTTACGCGGCTTATTGTACACCACTCATTTGGTCCTCCCACCCAGTTATCCTCATGCCGTCGATTAGTGAATATGGCTCCGTTGTATGAAATTGTCTGCTTGAGTCTATAGTCTGTACAGAAAGTACGAGGAGTAATAAACCCTAATTAAGTATGCAAAACCTTTACAGGGAGCACCATGAAATTTTTGATAAATCTCTTACTTTAAATTACATTTCTTCCGTAAATCTAAAAACCAGGTAGATCGACCCCGTATTTGTTTCAGTTGTAGCAAAATTTAGGGTTTCTTCATTGTTAAAGGATTAGCAGATAAGCAATAACGCAATGCAGTGGTGTGTATTTTGGGAAAAAATACGTTTTAAATTATAATATAATAAAAAATGAAAAGAAATAATTATTGGAATACATTTATTACTTACATTTTATTCTATATCCGACTCGGAAGAGGAAGAATCGTTGTTGACATTAATAATAATAGGGTCGATTAAATCATCACAAATATTGTCAATTTTCAACATATTTGCCTCTACTTTGATAACATGCTCGATACAGTTTGTCCAATTTTCCTTACTAACATGACTTACAGCACTCTCAAACAATTTCACAACATCGTTTATTTTAAAAGTAGTATTTTTTTTCCAACTTCCCCCTTTACCTGAGCCCATATTAATTCTATGGGATTAAGTTCACAATGATAAAGGGGAAGTCGAAGAACTGATATACCACGAGAAGAAGTCATTTCTTCTACAATGTAGGTTTTGTATTTATTCTTGTTCATTTTTGCAATTCTGGAAAGTTCTTTCCTTAGTGGATCTTTTGGAAACTTAATATTTTTCGAAATAAGCCACTCCAAAAGCTCTGCTTTACGCCAACGACTTGTGGGCAATGCTTCTCGTAACCGTGAATGGTAACTTGCGTTGTCCATAACAATAACAGCCCCTTTTGGAATCAGATCCAACATTTGAACAAACCATTCCTCGAAGACATCCCCATTCATATCTTCGTGATAGTCCCCCGTGCGTTTTGAAATAAAAGTTAATAATCCACCATCAACAAAACCTTCAGAACTTCCAACATGGACAATGATAAGTCTTTTTCCTTTTCCAGATGGTGGCTGCAAACCTAACGACAAACCTTCCACGAATGCCTGCCTTCCGCTTTTAATGTTTTCATCTTGCCAAGATTTGGAAACTGTATATCCAGCATTTATACACACATATATACAAAAATATATAAAATAATTATTGTTACAGATTGGTTTGTTTTCTATTATGAATAAACTGTGTTGCCTTTCTTTATCAAACTTACTAAAATTTATGTACCTCTATCACTTTTTTTATTAAAATTAGTACATCCCGTTACCTCTGACCTAAATCGTATATTCTTTAGCATAGCTGCAACTCATTCGTTCAATACAAAATGTACCTTACGGTATACCCTCTTAAAATATATTTTGGTACGTCTATGAAATCTACTTAAATGAATGATTCATTACTCCTCGTACTTTCTGTACAGACTATAGTGATTCACAGTCTTTTACAGAGGCACAACCCTCTGAATAACCTGTAATTATTCTTAGCCTAGGATTCTACTGATGTTTAGTAGCTCTTTAACCCTTTTTCTACGTATATCCCTCATAAAGATCTTACTGTGTGCCTGCTTAGAAGCGTTTCTCCAATGTAGACTATATTTTCTTTGTACTAATTTTGTATTCGTCTATTAAAATTTAAATTAAAAATGTTCAAAAGTTAAAGACAGTTTACCCCTCGGTTTACCCCAATCAGGGGATTATTTTAAATTTAATGTAATTTTAAGAAATTTTATTTTTGTGACGTCAATGTGTTGTCGACCTTTAATTAGGTTTCTTGTATCACATACCTGAAGAGTAAGTAAATCTTTACTTATTTCTTATTTTACATATTTCCAACTATTATTACTTACTTGTAGGTATCGCACTGAAGATGGCTTGATAGCCGAAAGCGCAATTAAATTTTTTTAAACAGAATACAACAATGTTTTCTTGACTTGATACATTACACGCTGCAAAACTCTTTAAGGTACTCGCAACTTGGTACATCAACAACTAAATTTCCAAAAATAAATTTCACTGTACTATTTAGATATCTGATAGTTTTTTTTAACAATAAATGAATATTTGAAGGATTTCGCACCAGTCATTGGTTTTTGAAAGTTTGTTACCTCTGTCATAGTGGTCAACACTTGTAAGTTCACGAGAGTTCACACTCAATGATTTTGTTGCAATCGGTTAATGCGCAATCTTTATTCTAGACATATACCACCAGCAACATCGCAATTAATTGATTTTTTTCTTGTTTCAGGTAAGAATAGTTAATGAATTACTTTTCCAGTCCGTTGGTGAGTACTTATATTTTGAATAAATGTCTGTTGTATAAATGTCGAGTTGTAGTATATATCTTCTGTAAGTTCCTTGTGGCATTACTTATTCTTTTTTCTCTTATTTTTTGGAAATCAAACCACATTAATGTTTTTTATTTCGACGTTTCGGTAGCGTTCCAGCTACCGTTGTCAAGATTAATAGTAATAAAATAATTTTTGGTCCCTATCTGACACAACGAAAAAAATATGACAACTAGACAATCAATAGTATTTTGAAGTTCAAGACTACAAAACATTGTTGTCAAATTTTATTAAGGTCCATTCATAGCAGATCACATCTCTGGTAAAATGTGAAATAAAATATTTTATTTAATGACATTCTAATGATATGATAGTCTACTAGGAATGGAATCCAGTGAAGTGTACGTTCCATGAACGGTTTTTATTGGGATAGCGCTTTTTTTCGCTTATTTTGGAAATGTTAATAAAACGCGTTTGTTGTTACTATATACTCTTAATAATATTACACCTTGTATATTGAAATTATTATTTTTTCGGAAGTTATTGATGGTACATGAGCCAATACATGTTTATAGTCTTCATCATTGCGACCAAGTAAGTTCGCGAGACTATACGTCGTTTACCAAAATATATACAAATGTTGTGATCTTTTTCCAAGATAACTGATGCGGTCTATATTCAAAACTCACTCTGTATGTCTTACTATTAAATTTGTTTCAATAACGGTTTTTCGTTTAAATTGGGCAAACAGAAAACAGTTAGAATTAAGAGAAAAAATGAAAACAAACTAAATATTATAGTTTCATAAAATATCAGGCATATAAAAAAATAGTTGAATATGTCAGAATTCATTGAAAGTTTTGGATCCAAAATTTCCTCGGCTTGAGGTGAATCAGACTTCTTTTTTACTGAAAGATTTTGCGGGAAACTGGGAAAATTAGTTAGTCGAGGCACTTTTTTTAACGCATAGGGTGTTCCATTTATAACGATTTATGCCTACTTTAAATTTTTTTGCACACTTGTCATGAACCGCTGACTATACAATATAGTATTTAAACATAGGGTGTTCTGATATATAACGCAGCCTTTGAACTCGATTTTTACCCCATTTAAACTTTTCTCGCTATTCATTTTATTCTTAAATTAAGAATTATTTTTATTCTTAAATTAAGAATTACTTTGTATTTTTAGTTCGATTCCCTATAAAGCGTGTCTCTCGGTATTTTTTAAACTATAGTTTATTTATATTATCTTCTTTCTAGATTGATTGAGGATGTAGCTTAACACAACTCGCTCTTTTTCACTTAATTGAACCATTCTAAATTGTAGAATTTATTTCCGTCAATTAGAATTTGCCACTTGAAGAACAAAATACGTACTAAACAGTACTCGTTTATTTCTTACATTACTATGCATACAAACAACATCAATTAGTTTATTTAAATAGTTTTTCGCTCTAATACAAAAAACTCAAAGGACGTTGATTAATGTGCTATATTCCTCGTTTTTACAAAAATTTTTCACACCTAACTCAGTATGTATGAATTCAAAACAACAAGCACTTTCAAAATCTGTAAAAATATATAGGGTGTCCCATTTAAATTAAAGAAGTTGATGGCATTTCCGGTTAAACCAGAAGTATATTATTACCAAAAAAATTTACATCAGATGCATTTTGTGCCATTGCACTTACCTGCAAATTTGCATAAATATCGTTGTTTTCGTTTAAAATATATTTACTTGGTTCAATACTTTATCCCAACCCTGTATATAAATAGGCGTGCATCAGGTACTCTCCACTGATACCATCGAACTTAAAGAACGTCATTTCTTCCTTCAACATATTCTCTAAGCCCTTTTGCTTGCTGTTACTCGCGATTTACGCGAAAGGCAATCCCTATAATGAAAATAAGTACCGATTTACGCGAAAGCTTTAGTGCCAAATTTTTATTTTGTAGAATGGCAATCAGTAACGAAAATGAGTACCGCAAAAATTAATTCGTAGCTTCCTGTACTATTCGCCACATCTCATATTTGCAACTTCTTGTCGATTATATACCCACCTGTACGAGAACGTAAATTTGAAAAGTTAAAAAAGTGAAAGTGGTTATTAATTCAACCGCTACGTTTATTCCTATATATAAATAAATAATAACATGTATGCGTTATATAAGCCAAATAAACACCGTATTACCTAATACTGTTAATTAAAAAAAATGCATATAAATTTTATAGCTGATTGTTCCTGGTAATTACCACTGTTTGTTATAAAAACTGAAAATTTACTCGTCATCGTAAAAAAATAACTGAAATTAAAGGATCTGTCAAATGAGTGAATCATTTGGAACCAATTCTAATTTAATACCTTCAAAATAGAGATTTTCAAGGCTTTGACTGGAATTTTTGACCACACAGTTCATTCTTGTTTGTTGTCTTTCAAGTGGTGTGAGAGCTTTCATTGCCTTGGTGGAGAATCATTCGTCGTTTGGAAGTAATAACTTCTGGTCAAAATATCTGTATCTGTATGTGTAGAGTAGTGAGGGTGAGTGTAGGCTCACAGCACTTAGGCCGCATGTGACCCATTTTACATCCTTGTACATCCTCCCGAGTAGTTGTCCTCCTAGGTCATCGTCCATGCTGTCTTTCCCAGGAAGGTGGACAGGTCACTAGGAAACATCTTCTTTATATCGGCAGGTGTATGCCAAGACTCACCAAACACGCTCTCTTATTGACGAACACTCCGAACACTCGCATAAGACATACCTGACAGTTCCATCTTCCTGTTCACACATCCTGCATAGAGGTGTGTCCACTAGCCCCATAGCATGGAGGTGTTTCCTTAGTTGACAGTGGCCAGTCAGAAATCCTACTGTTAAATGTAGGTTTTTTCAAGCCATCGCCAAATATTTCTTCGGCGCCAGCTTCCCAGGGTCGCCCAGGGTGATCCTGACAAGACTGCATCCTTTGATTCCATCCAATCTCTTAAGGGATTGAGCATGGGTGTAACGTTTGGCTAGCTCCGCAATTGTCGAAGTCGTTAGGCCGTAGGTGTCACCGGGTCCTAAAATTTTTAGTCCAGCCGTTTCCCTGGCTAAAAAATCGGCAATGCAATTTCCTTTACTCCTGTCTTGCCCCTTAACCCACCTCAAGATAATATTGTTATCTGCCGAGGCGTTAGCTAAATCTTGGTAGCACTCCATTACTATCCTCGATATAGCACGTTGTCTGTCCAAGGCTAATAGGGCTTGTCTACTATTAGTGCAGACTGTTATGTTTTTGCCAGAAATTCCTTTTCTGGTTAGTTTTCTGTGGCAATTGAACCAAGCTGATATTGTTTCCCATTCCCCACTCAATCCTTAGGCTTAGTGCTCTGGAGTAAACTCCACATCCTGAGCCATCTGTCGGTATATACCAATAAGCAGTAACAGTTCCTTGATCCTGCAAAGGAATTGTTGCTACATGATCCTCTTGTGAGAAACAGGAATAGTTGTTTGTATGCCAAGGACTGAAAGTGCCACTTTGTTGGACGAGTCTGAAAATTTCGAGGCGAGCAACAAAATAGTATTTCAGCCGCGGCGTACACAACATTTTTTAGACGACGCATAAGATGATATTTGCAATGTCAATATTAATTTATTAATTATTTGCAAAAAGTAATGTTGATTGTACCTCCAGGACAATTATTAATATTTATTGGCTAGAGTCACATTTTCAGGAAGTTGAAGTTGTCTACCCCAGAGCGTCCCGAACTTGTTTTGTAGTACGGAACTGTCACTTTCACTACATGGAACACTCAAAACGCAACTTTCGGTTTGTAAATGAATACAGAACGAGCAACTTTCATATGGCGTCGTCTAAAAAATAATTTTCTATTTATTGACTTGAAAACTTGGAAAATATCAGTTGCTCTTAAAGATATTAAGCTCCCTAGTTTTAAGTGCATTAGATAACTTGTTATAAAGCTTTTGGATGTTTTCAATCATTCAACTTTGACAAATTTTAAAAGGGAAGCTCTTCAGGTTAAGGCTGCATTCTTATTGTGCTATTCTGTTCTCTTTTTCCTTTTACAGAGTTTATTTTCATATTTTTATCCTTGTTATTTGTATTTTTCACTTAATCAATAATGGGTACGTAAAATATTGTTTTCTTATTTAAATTTCTCATAAAAAAACTGTTAATAACGTTCAATTAAAAGTTTCGTTAAATATAGAAAACACTAAAGATTAAATCGTGTACCTAAGTTAGCGTTAACAGTTTGTTAAATTACAGGTCACTTTAAACTGCAATAATAGCAATGCAAATAAATCGGTGAGACGTGACGTTATCCTTTACGCAACATTTCTTAGTGAAGAATGCCTTCCTCCGGGGTATCGGATGTAAAACAGTCGCAGTCGTGGATATCAGAATAATACAGTGTTTAATCTTGTCAATAACAAAGAATGGAAATATCACTATTATGGGATGTTTCACAATCCTTAATAATAGATTGCGTTTGAAAGTTTTAACATTATACAGAGGGAGATTAAAGTATGGAACCAAACAATTATCTTGGAAACTGATCGCTCTATTATGGCATTAGGGATCCTATTACCAAGACACCGCTGTCACCATGATGTATCTCATGAACCGTGACAGTTATACAATTGAAATTTTCACAGATGAGCTATTTCTATAATAACAAATACTGGAAACATAATAAAATAAATATTTGAGGGGGGCCTCTCAAACAGCAAACGTGATTTTTTGCCGCTTTTATTGATATTAGTACGGAACCCTTGTTTGTGAGATTGTTATTGTCGAATAATGAAAGTTCCCTTGAGTTTCCCTCAATGAAAACTGGAAAATTATTTTCTCGTCTACTATTCCAGTCCATACATTCTGTTTTTGTTGATAGAAATAGAAGTGGGATTGAGGCATCCAACGAGATTTCTATGCGACCAGTATCTACTTATGCCGATTTACTTATCCATCAATAAAAAAAGTGGCTTCATCGCAAAACATAACATTACGTGAAAAAGTTGAACTGCTTTGATTGTAACATTTTTCCATCATTATATATCTGCATCATAAGAACATATTTACGAGAAAAATGAATGTTTTGTTGATTTTGAATATCATTTTTTGGGAGTAAAGATTGCATCATCTGAATATTACAATATTTAGGTAAGCAAATAAGAAGTTGATAACATAATTTTTGTGGTCATGGCACAATGGATATTGTAATATGCAATACGGTTATGTTTACGAAAATATAATCGAAATGCGTAACGTCGATGACATTGGCAAAGACAAACTTTTTATTGTTCCATTACAGACCGAGCAAAATCTAATAAAAAAATTCACTAAAGTTAACAAGAAAGCAAAATGATAATGGGAAAAAAAGTAAAATAACTAAGTACCTATTTCTAAATTAACATAAAAAAGGTGGTTCGTTTGTCAGCTCTTGAGATGACAGCTCTGAAGAGGAAATAAAAACACCTGAGTAACCAGTTTAGACAGGATTTGGACCTGCAGACCCTTTGCCGTCAACTATCACTCTGAAAATCTGAAAACCAAATCCTGACACGTCCGAAAAAACAACTTTAATTGTTGCAGAACTCAATATCTGTGCTCTTGAGCCAATTGGAGACGTGCAGCTCTATGTCGAGGCAAAAATGCATGCACTCTTAAAGGTTAAAGTTATCTCCTTCTGATAGTACTTCGCGAGACTGCTCTCCGGTATATTAGCTAAAAGTGACTTCGAAGGGTTGTTACAGTTATCGATCAGTTCCTTCGAGTAAAATTAGCCACGTAAGTGTCTTAACTTTCTAATGTAACGCTGTTATCATTGATAACAAAATTTTGCAGTCTTAAACTTCAAAATAATTTTTGATTGTCTAGTTGTCAAATTTTTTCTGTTGTGTCAGTTAGGGATAAAAAATTACTTAATTTCTACTTATTTTTTCTTGACAACGGTAGCTGGAACGCTACCGAAACGTTGAAGTAAAGAATTTAAAAATATTGTGGTTTAATTTCCCAAAAAATTAAAAAAAGAATGAATAATATACCACAAGGAACATACAGAAGATAAAGTATTTTATAGTAAAATTTCAAATGGTAATAATTAAATTGAACCATTCACAATTATTAAATTTTAGCACGTCCCTCGTACAAAAACGCGCGTAATCAAACATCATCAATAACAGCAGCAGCACCGGCAAATCGTATTCGCTTGAGTTTAAAAGTAGGCCATGGGTTGAAAGACTTGTACCAAGGACATCGAGGTCCGTAATCAACGATCACAAATTATACGATTCTCACTTGTCTCTCTCGCTATGACTAGTACTGCGGTGATAACAAATAATTTGAGGTATCCTCTGAGTAGATGATCATTGATAATAATAACTGTTTATCTTACGGCATTAAATTGTTGTTGGACAAAAATCTTTTTTGAAATTGTTCTGCTTTGATAAGTCCCAGGAGGTGCTTTAACTGTAATTTTATTTTGTTGTGTCAATTACCTGATCTTGTATTAATATCAAAGCCAAATAATTATAAATTACGTACATACTATTGATATTTGATTTTTCTGGATAAATCTGAGAAAATTATGCTATATTTGGAGTTTAACGCGCCCAAAAATACTTATAAAATTTAGCATTAAGAGATCTGATGTTTATATGTTTGTTTGAAATATAAACCTCAAAAAATACTCAACTATTTCCAAAAATTCTTTCACCTAAAAAAGCTGTAGTCACAGTGTGTGGCAGGGACCAAAAAATTAACAAGTAAATTTTGAGAAAGTGTTAGAGATGAGATTGCTGATTTTTTCGTAAGAGAAATAAGAAGTACATAAATGATATCTACTTTTTAATACCAAGCTGCAAATAAACCGAAACCGGTCTACAAGTGTTGTCCCTAATTATATCGTGCACATATCCCAAACCCGTTTAACTTAAAAGTATTATTTAATGTCTGTCTGAGCGTATGACTAGAGAAGTAGTTGTTTTTTTTCTTAGTGATAGTTTTCTGTTCTATGAGAAATATTCTTCATTTCCTAGAATTCCTTTTTATATTATGTCCCGTAGTCCAGACCTGTATCTCATCTTGGGAGCTAAGTATTCCAATGCTACCTGACTTTCAGAGAGAATCTTTTGTCACTTTTTATCCCCTTTCAATGTTCATTTGCAGACACGTGTGGTAGCTTAATCAAGAGATAACAATGCAATTTACTTTTTGTAACGCGTAGTAGATGTCTCTGAACGAAGCTTTAGAAATTGATATTAGCCAAATTATACTTCTTACTAAATCCTTCTCTGGTTTTTCAAAGTTTTCCGTGCCATTTTTATAGGTATTTTGATTGTTTCCTTTGTCATAGTGCCCTCGTTATTTATTAACTCGTTCAAGAATAAAAATGCATCTACTAAATAATATATTGAACAAAATAATAAATCTTGAGGCACATATTTTCCGGGGCTCTTGTTTGCTTCTGTTGACTGTCTCTGTCAATAATTCCAATAATACCCAGCAGATCCATACAGATTTGCAAAATTACTAGTTGTACCAAAATAGATCGAATATACCTGCTTTTGGTTCCTTCATTCATTCTTACACTAGGGTTGGGTTCAACAGCCCAGACACTTGAGCTGAATCTTTGTACCATTACCCATGCTATATACCTACTTCCATTCCAGAAGCGTCGTGTCTATATATGCCACCAGTTTATCTGGAGGGATCTTCTGTGGGTATGATGGTTGTGCTATTTCCACTCCAAAGTGCTTCCGTCTAAGTTCTTGCAAGTTCTCACAGAAGCAGAGTATGTGAGTTTCATCGTAGAGTTCACATTTTCTGCACATAGGTTCATTACCTCAATACCTAGCACGATGGCATATGATGACAGATCACTAAATAAAGCTGAAAACATAGTTAATGGATTTGCTGAATTTTTCTCAAACAACTATAATACGATACCTAATGACACAAACTTTGTTAACAAACTAACTAAGAATACTACAATCAATATATCTTACATCACTGAGGAAGAGGTACTTGTTGCATTAAAAAAACTGAAGCCCAAACCAACAGCTGGTACTGATAATATTCCCGCCTTTATAATTAGAGATTGTGCTCAAGTTTTATCTAAACCATTAACGGTCATTTTTAACAACATTTTGAAAACCAGTCATTTTCCAGACTGCTGGAAATCTTCATATATCTGTCCTATATTTAAAAAAAGGGAATAAAAGTGATATTTCCAACTACCGTCCTATAACTATTTTAAATAATTTTTCTAAAGTATTTGAAACAGTTATCCACAATCGTCTAGCCTTTCAGTTACGTAATAATATTATACCAAATCAACACGGTTTTTTTGTAGGACGGTTCACAATAACCAACTTGTTTTGTAAGACACAAATGATTTCTGAGGTTTTAGATAGAAGAAAACAGATAGACGTCGTCTACACTGACTTTTCTAAAGCTTTTGATAGGATTAATCACAAACTTTTAATTCGCAAATTAGACAGTATTGGTCTTCACCTCTCATTAATAAATCTAATTAAGTCATACCTTTCCAACCGCCCCCAGTTTGTTCAATGCCTTGGTCATAAGTCTGTAGTATTCATTCAAACATCTGGTGCTCCTCAGGGCTCTGTCTTAGAACCACTCCTCTTTATATTTTTTATTAATGATATTATCGATGAAATTGAAGCAACGGGTCTAATATTTGCAGACGATTTCAAATTTATTTCTGTCATTGACAGTTTACAAGATTGTATTATACTTCAAAATAATATAGACCTATTAGACGAATGGTGCATAGAAAACGAACTACCCTTAAATGCCAGTAAATGCAACATCATGTCTTTCCATAGAACCTCAATAAGATTTGATTATCAACTGCACAATACCGTGTTAGCTCGCCCCAATTTAATAAGGGATCTTGGTGTTTACTTTGACTCCAAACTAACTTTTGTCGCACATTTTGAAAAACTATCTGCAGCCTCATACAAAATGCTTGGTTTTGTAATTAGAAACATGAAACTGTTTAAAAGTTTTTCTACTATGTTCTTGTTATTTTCGACATTTGTAAGATCCAAACTTGAATATGGAAATGTAATTTGGAGTTCTATATATAATAATCACATAACGTTACTGGAATGTATTCAAAGACGATTTTTCAAATCAGCTTGCTTCATGATAGATGGTGTTTATCCAGCGAGAGGTATCGATCAGGAATACTTTTATGACCGCTTTCACGCACAGAGCCTAATTAAAAGACGAGTAATGCAATCTGTAATATTTTTGTTTAAAATTATTAATTATAAGGTTGACTGCATTTATATTAATAATTTATTATATCTTCGTGTTCCTAGGGTCAACTCTCGTCAAAACCAGTTATTTTATCAGAACAATTACAGGACAAACGTATATAAGTCGTCTCCTTTATATAAGATGATTTATAATTATTCAAATATCGAAACAAAAATAGATATTTTAAACTGTCAATTGTCCACAATTAAACGTGCATTTATAACTACTTAAATCTAACTCTTATAGTGGGGTTATAACATTGTTAGTTTGTAATTTTGTATATTCATTTCAAAGCTGAAATAGGCATGCTGAACACACACTTTTTTTTCTTGTTCTAAAAGTATTTTTTTCAGTGTGTGTTCATTGTTTCCTATGCATGCATGCTAATATGGTTTGTTTAATCAATTCTTTTCTCTATCATAGATTTTGTTATGTAGAACATATTTGTGTTTGTTCACCTTATCCTGGAATTGGGCGCGTCCCGTTGGATATTGTATTAAAAATAAATAAATAAAAAAAATAAATTGCCTTTGCCCATCCTGCGCAGATGCTTCCTTAGGGTACAGTGTCCAGTCACCAGGTTGGTAATTGTCTTCAAATTTACTTACCCAGTTCAACAGCCTGGACGAGATTTCCTTGTCTAACTTATTCAGTAGACTCTTAATATGAAGGTGTCCTTGTCTCAGCCTCCATTTGAGTTGGTGTTTCTTAACTAGCCAGTTCCCGACTTTTCCTCTTATATAATCCTTTGTGATTCCACAAAACGGTTCCGGACCTGTGAAGGCTTCTTTAGAGCCTTCTTTAGCTAGCTGGTCTGCATTCTCACTCCCTGCAATCCTCTCATGTGCATATTAGAGAAACTTTGTTGTCTCTTGCCAGCATGTTAAGGGATTCTTTACAGTTTTTTACCAGTTATCCTCTTCTGATGTTTTTATCAATGCAGGCTATAGCGGCAATCGTCTCTGCTTGAAACACAGTTGTGTATCGACCAAGGCTAAGAGACAGTTTCTTTCGTCCACTACTTTTGGTTGAAATCGGCTACAACTATACCTGTCATTCTTTCGAACATAAATCACAGTTTATGTTTTCGTTTGTAGCACAAAATATCATTCATTCGATCAGGCAGATTTATTATCAGATTGAAGACAAATTATGGTTGTATTCATATTTTGTAGTAGGTTATGTAACTTGTTTGGTATATTTTACATGAAATATAGTTTAGAAATAGATCATAACCTGTCAATTTGTTTGCTAGCAGTGCTCTCATGTTATTCTCCTCAATTATCAATTTTCTGAAAGTATTTAGGTATCACACGTTTGATTGTCAAACTCAATACTCATAATTTTTTTAAATGTTCCCGGCACAGATTGGAGTGGCAAGCGTGACTAAGTCTAGATATACGCATCGAACATTAACTAGGTATTTGCCGGTGAGATAAAATAGAAATCCGTAGTGCAAAGATATGAATCTACCACATTTAACAAATTGAAATGTCGACTGTTAATGTTCATTGTTCTTGATGCCTTATCATAATTTTTCAAACTAGTTTTTCACGCTTCTAATGCTAATTATTAGGGTTGGGACAAAGTATATAGGTATATAAACAAACAAAAACTGTTTCAATTTTGATATAACTTGCTAGTTGAGTGCTATTTTTAATACTTGTTCGATTAAGGACATGTTTTGTTAATGCATAGAGATGATGCAGGTGCAGCCTATTTTTGATTTCCTCGTCTATAAACAATTATGACAGTGACAGCTGTCAATTGAGCGGCGACAAGTGTCAGTTAACCGCTGTCGGTTTCGCCACTTATGGCCACTTGCACCGTCAGTATACCAGTAGTTCAAAATTTAACTATTAGTTAATTTTGAGTTTTTGCTTGCATCGCAATTTAAGCCACGGTTAAACTCTTTTGAGCCAATGTTAAACTAAGCCACTGCTTTGGAGGCTTAAATCGTATATAGGGCATGTCCACGTGACGTCACAAACTAGCCTGGTGGTAAAACAATAAACAAAGCATTCAGAACACATGGTACTTAACAGTGAGGTTATGCTGATTTATAATGATAGATCGTGCTTGAGTTTAGTTGGTTTTGCTTCAGTCTACTTTTAAAGTTATTTTAATTGTTGAGCTTGCATATTTAATAATATATAATATAGGTTAATAGTTGTTTAATGTTTGATAATTTTTCATCATGTCTATTGTTTATTGTTTTACCACCAAGATATTGTCAACTGTCGTGGACATGCCCTATAAACCACAGTAGTATGAATTCCAACCTAAAAAACACACAAAACTGATGTGACTAACGTCAAAAAATAACTCTGTGCGTCTAAAAATGGTTTTTTTGGAAGAAGACACTTTCCTTGAGGATGATAGGGATAAATTGGATATAATTGATACTTTTGTATTTTGAAATGATACTGATGAGATGGGATTTTTCATTTGGTGAAAAATTTGATGTTTGCACCCGTTTCGCACTGTTGCAGGCTGAATTCATCATTACTTTATTCAAATTCAAATAAATAAATAAATTTCGCCAGACTGCAGCAAAAACTTCACTCAAAATACCGGCGTCTGCCAAACATTGACATATGAACTATGTCAATGCTGCCAAAGAAATAATAATTTTCCTGTTGGGTTGTCAGTTGGGTGTTATTACCAACCGATTGTAATTTAGCAAAACTTCCCCAGATTGATAAGTTTATTTTAACCAAGAACCCTTAAATTACGGTACAAGTGATTGCAATTTAATCGATTATTTAAATTTTAACAGTGTGTTATTTTAAACAGTTAGTTAGCGAATACGGTACAAGTGGGCATTACCCATAAGTGTGACTCCTACCAAAAATTCATCAACGTTGTTAAAAAACCCATCTCTCAACGTGAAATGTTGTGTTCCATGTCGTAAAACCAAGTCTTTTCAACAACTTCATCTGAAATTGTTGCCATTGCAATATAATCAAATAATAAGAATAATTTACTATTTTTGAATAAACACTTTTCTTACATAGTGATATCACTAATATAAATAGAGCAGAGTCAATCAGAGTGCTAGTTCCAGCTGACAATAGAACCATTTTTGGTATCGTTCGCACAAGTGCTGTATCTCCTTCGCGTTCCATCTGTTTATAGTATCTTTCTTGAGACTTCTTGTGACGGTATACAAATTTCACCTTCTGGAAGGGGTGATAAAGTTGATGTGTCCATCCCAAATTCGAGAATGCACACTATACAGCACTTGAAACGGTTCATAAATGCCAGTTGGAACAACCCTAATATTAGGTTGTTGTATTTAGTGACGGGAGATTCTAAAATTCAGACTTGCAGAATTCCATTCGGCTGTACCACACTGTATATAAAAGTTCCGTAAAAACAATACAGTGTTGATTGAATTAATAAAATCTCCTGCTGGGTGTATGACATAATACGACCAGATTACACAATACGTTTGCCGCTTTCACCAACAAGCTACACAAGTTTTATGTAGATATATAGAGATAAACTTATTTGTTTAAAATTCTACAACAATTTTCAGTATGTGATGAGCATATATATGAATGTTTTGTTGATTTAACAGTAGAATTTTGTTGTGTGTTTGTATTTACGAGATTTCTAGATTGAATGTTATTTTACTTATTCAAGGCAAAAGTGAGGTGTACATTTTTGTCAATCCAGATATTTATCTTTTTATTAATTTCCTAGCTTCTGAATCTGTAAAGTAGGGAGGGTGAGTGTATAGGCTCACAGCACTTAGGCGACATGTAACCCATTGTTCATCTTACCGAGGAGTTGTCCTCCTAGGTCATTGTCCATCCTGTCCTTCCCAGGAAGATGGACAGATTGACACTGGGTCACTTTATATCGGCAGGTGCAGGGCAAGACTCACGGAACACACATTCTCTTATTGACGATAACTCCGGACACTCGCACAAGACATGCCTGACAGTTTCATCTTCCTAGTTTATAATACTTTTCCAATTTTACATTTTAGAAATACTCGTTTTTTCTCAATTTTTCCATCTCTAACCAAGTTTTCTGTTTAAGTGCTACAGGAGACATCTAGCTTCGTTATAATGTATACAATTTTATTTTTGAAACTTACTTGTTATTGCTGACGCTCTCCGCTACAAAACTTTCCGCAATAGCTGCAGATTTCCATCCGCCATGTTGCTTGAGCGCTAAAACATCGACTCGAGTATTCGCTAATAAAGTGGCCAACGTTCTTCTGAGGAAGTGTCCGGTATACTCCTTAAAGTTCAGAAATTCAGTAATTTCACTTGTAATTGGAGAAATCGAGTTTTTCTCGACAGGATTCCTATTCTAATTTCGCGATTATTACTTATTCAGCTTTTTCCCCTTTTGAATTTTCTCAGTGTTACGCCACTGAATCGAAGTCTTTGCAAAACAAGTATTTTATACCGACATACCTGTTATGGAAGGAAGTGAATTGTGTGTAACATCTCATTTCTCTTCATATGATTTTTTTTTACGAAATAATTTTTGGTTCCCGGAACGACAGACTGTTTATTTCGCAACACATCACTGCGAGGCAACTTTCTTTAAATTGTCGTGAATAAAAACCGGTATCGCAAAAAAAACGAAATTCAAAGCTTCGTTGAATGTATATTTTGTATTCATGTATCTGCTTAAATCTGAATAAAAAAATGTACAGAGGGAAATAAAATACATTTTTTCATATTTAATTGATTTATTTTGAATAGTAGGGTAAATTAGTATATTATACACCAAGGTGTTGAAGACTATTATTATTGACCGAGTACTAAAGTACTATAAATATAAGGCGAGTCTTTATTTTTTCTGTGGAATAAAATGATAAAATGTCGGTTTTACCAAAATTGAATCGAAACATTCTGTATCGCCTCAAATGGTTGAGGATTCAATAATATGATAAGCCGGTGGCC
Source organism: Galerucella tenella (assembly GCA_910591685.1). Taxonomy (NCBI): domain Eukaryota; kingdom Metazoa; phylum Arthropoda; class Insecta; order Coleoptera; family Chrysomelidae; genus Galerucella; species Galerucella tenella. The sequence goes on along the minus strand of CAJUYH010000498.1, from coordinate 9,618 downwards.
AGTGTCGTGCATTCTGCTCGAGCTTTTTGCCGAGTAGGGATGGCCTTACAGGTTTTTTTATTATTTTAAATAGTTTTGTATTGGGATAAATTTAAATATTCGAAAAGTTTAAATATTTGTATTTTTTTCTATTAGATAAAGGTAGGTATAGGCTGAAGTTTTTTTGGTAGGTATTCAATAAATTACTAATGATCTGCAAGTTTTATGAAAAGCCGGATATAAAGATAATAATTATTTTAACAAAGTCACAAACAAATATTTTTGCTTTGTTAAAAAGAAGCTATAGGTATACAAAATTGTGAAAAATTAAGAAATGTAATGATTGAAATTATAAATAAAATTTGTTTTTACATACTTGAAATAGCTGTAGATTTTAATAATAATATGACTCATGGTTTAGAAATGTTTTAGAAATTGTTTTGACATTTATTTTTGCTACCTAGTAAATGTAACTAAACTATCCCAGCACATATTCATACAGTGATAAAAACAGTTTTTGATTTACATAATGATAAAGTAGCGCCCCTCAAGTTGATGGCAAAAGTTAATAAAACTAGTTTGAAAGTACCATCCATATACTCGTCTTTATCTCCTAAAAAAGATTAAGAAAAAAAACAACAAACATTTACGGACATTACATACTTGGTATTACCTCCTGTTTTTGGAATGTCTTGTGCAAAAGCTGCTTCTATATTGGATTGAGTATATTATATTTTTTCAGATACAAAAAATATTTTTCCTCAAACATGCTTGTTGTCAATTACACAATTTCAATTCGCATGTTGCCATCACTTCTAATATTTCGTACTAGATCAATGGAGCCTTTACTTCATTAATTAGTCTAATAACATCGTTAGTTAGATTATGTAGAAGATAGAAATGATTTCACTTATCTGTATCTGTATCTGTAGAGTGGGGAGGGTGAGTGTGTAGGCTCACAGCACTTAGGCCACATGTGACCCATTGTACATCCTCCCGAGGAGTTGTCCTCCTAGGTCATTGTCCATCCTGTCCTTCTCAGGAAGGTGGACAGGTCACTATGAGACATCTCCTTTATATCGGCAGGTGTAGGCCAAGACTCACCGAACACACACTCTCTTATTGACGATAACTCCGGACACTCGCATAAGACATGCCTGACAGTTTCATCTTCCTGCTCCCACATCCTGCATATAGGTGTGTCCACTAGCCCCATAGTATGGAGGTGTTTCCTTAGTTGACAGTGACCAGTCAGAAATCCTACTGTTAAACGTTGGTTTTTCCTGGTCATCGTCAAATATTTGTTCGGCGCCAGCTTGATTTCACTTAATGTACTCTTCAGAGAGTACACACTAAGAGGAGAGAAGAAACGGAATATTGTCATCCGAAGACTGACGAACAGCGAGGATTTCAGCAAACTACAGAAGGAAATAGAAAAAGAAAGGGTTCAGATCAGTAAAATCGGCCAGATCCATTTTAGGTATGGAGATAGAAAACCACTGCCCATATAGATTGTGGCGTTAGAGGTAGGAAAAAAAGAGAAGATAAGGAAGAGGCGACATATTCAGCATGAGAAAATAAGATGAGGAATACAACGAAGATAAAACTAAACAGCAACGGAGACATGCTGAGTAAGCACCAAATGCCACCGCACCAACATGTGCTCAAGACCAAGAGACAAAGCGAACTAAAAGGATATTCACAAAACCCTAACCACAGTACGACAAGGAAGACTCCAAAAGAAACGGCACCATAAGCCAGCTACGTCCAAACGACAACCAGACAACGACGACGACTACCACCTCGACAAAGTATCAGATTCTCGATTAGGTGACAGGACAGAGCGCGCTTAGCTAATGCTTTAAAGTTGCCAGGTAGAGAACTCAATGAATCTAAGCGAAAGCCCGGCATATCCTCAGAAAGATTAGTCGGAATTTCAACTAGAAGACATAAAACAGGTCAGCAAAACGTTGAAGACAGCTCTAGGCTGGGGACGAGCTCTATCGCAAATCGTGAACGAACAATGAATAAGTTATACTTATTGCGAAAAAGCTTTTCGAACCATGCGATTTACACAAGTACGAGAAGGAAAATATGGGAAAAACAGCTTGAAAGAGAGAGAAAGAATAATTGTGCATGGATAGCGAGGGCGTGTACTTAGTTCCAGAGGCTGGCCAAATGTTCAATGCCCCCCTATTTTAACCGCTGCTGCCAGAAGCGCAGATTAATTTGTAGAAACGATATTTTTGTCTCGTTATCGTTGACTTTTTTTCGAGCTCATGCACTATTAGGTAAAACTAAACACTTTCATCCGTCAACAGATTCCTTCACAGAGAGAATTCACTAGTTGGTGGTATTCAGTATGTTCCCAGCATGGAAGGAGTGAGGGTGTTGAAATAAAAAAAATACAATCGTTATTACGTAACCTGTAAATTTTAAAATTCAATTTTGTCTACTTGATCGTTTCTGAGCAAGTTGACAATTAATTTCTAACTACAATAGGATATTATTTTAGCCATTGTAACTGTACCAAGGACGAAAAACTGTCTATCATAGTAAGGAAGCGGTACACTAGAAAGTTTTTCGCCGAGATGCTTATTACATATTTTCGTCGATCTAAGTTACTAATTTCTGAATACATTTTCAAAGGCAAGTATTTTTCGTTCGCAAACAATTTTCGCCATGAAGAAATCTGCATATTTTATATTGACTAAATACTTGCTTTGCTTCGTACCCAACGCCCTGTTTTTTCAAAAATGTTGAATGTGTTAACTATTTGGCGGACGAAAACTATTTGCATTCAAAAATAATCGATTTTTAATTCGGAATTTGCTTTAATACGGATCTGTTCTTTCTTCTTTCAATCACGCACTTCATTTTAATATTTTTTTTAATCCTGATAATTCTAGTACATTTTAACGAGCCTCTATAAACAAATACAATATACTGTCGGCTATCAAATCTCAATTCTGTTATTTCAATCTATTTACCAAATTATATTTTTAAATTATTCAAATGGACAAACAAACAAGCAGACACGACTTTTACGTGTGGTAGATGATACTATGCAAGAAATAAAAATGTTTTTATTCAATTTAATGGCTCAATTTACTTCAACAGTCGCGGATAAGTGAATTTTAACATATTGTATTGATACTAATTTAAATTTTAGGCAAATTTAGATCTGTTAAACTCAATTTTTCCAAATTGAAGTCTGTCTATTTTTACATCTTTTGATATCGCAGTCAGATATTGAGTGCTAGAAGGAGAGATGATTTCATTTGCCAAAGAAACAAAGTACCTATGACTACATTTTGATCAAAGGCTTCCATAAAACACTCACCTTCAAAATACCACACAGAACGCTACTATTTCCCTCGGCCGATGTAGAGGAATGTGTGGAAAATACTCTCAAAAAGAACCCTGTGCTTATACACAAGAAATATTAGACCAATGATAGCCTATGGATCAGTGGTGTGGTGGACAAAGACACTGCAAGTAAAAGCTGTAAGGATATTGAGTAGCACACAAAGACCTGCTTGTCTGTGTATTACGGGAACCACAAAAACAACTCTAACAAAAGTGCGATGTAAATCTTGGTAAATCTGCCACCACCACCCATTTTTACACAAGGCGAAGCCAAATCTGTAACTCACAGACTACTGCAAAATTATCAACACACAAACCAAAGACATAGTGTTGATTATCGAAAGTTTATCGAGGAGCTAAAAGCGGATGTCTTAATCGGGTAGCCCATTGACCGAATGACCACGAGATATAGCTTTAATAATAAGTTACAAATAACTATACCAGGAAGGGAAGAAAGCTGTACTCATAGAAGCTGAGGCAACCTGGTTCACGGACGGCTCCAAGACAAAAGTGAGTGTAGGAGTTGGAATTGTAGGGCTAAAACAAATGATGAATATTGCAATAAGCCTATCTAAAGACTTCACAACTTTCCAAGCGGAAGTGACGGATATTCACCATTGGGTTGAAGAAATTAAGTCAGGAAAGGACAGTTGCCATCTTCACCCGACAGCCAAGTAGCACTGGAGTCACTTGATTCCATAAAGGTCAATTCTAAATTAATATGGTCATGCCTAGCTTGGATACCTAAGCACGAGGGTCCTAAGGGCAACGAATTAGCGGATGAAACGGTCAGACAAGGGTCATCAATGTCATCCATTAGACCGGAACCCTTCTGCGGTATTGCAAAGTTGACAATAAATATGGCCACAAGAAAGTGGGTGGCACTTAAATCTTTAGAATGGTGGAGAATTTCAGCAGGAAAGAGACGAGTGAATCAATTCATTAGAGGACATTCGCCAACTCTTCCGGCAGACCTAATAAGCAAAGACAGAAAAACTGTCAAAGCCTTAGTAGGTATGTTAACATGACACTGTAAGCATAACAGGCACGCAATGCTAAGGATGTTGACAGACGAAACCATATTGTGTAAATTCTGTCACCTATATAGAGGATGAAACTGTTGAGCACATCCTATATGTCAGTGCGATTGCCTGGAAAATGTGCGGTAACTTGTACAAGGCGATGAGAAGGCACCAGCTAGAAATTACATGAAAGATAGAACTGAAAAGGTCACAGTGAAATAGGCCGATTAGCCAGCTTATCAAATCTAATCTAGACTGCTTCAAAACTATTTTTCCACAGATTTCGATTAAACGGAACAAGTAGTACTTTTATATAAAAAATTCTGGAAAAACTGACTCCATTTAATGGAAATTTTTTTGAGTCAACGACACAGTTTCCTTTAGTTCATATAAAAACACAGTATATTTTTGGAAACGTACTGTACATTTAATGTGTTACAACATTATAAAATATACCGTATGTTAGTAACTTTTCCAGCAGACAAAACGAACGCTTAACGCAACATTCGCATAGGCTAGGTAATCGTCGAGTTTGGCGACTAACAACTATTCCTAGCCACATACACACATTCATCTAGCAAACCATAAAACCGTGGTGCAATGACCTAACTAGCGAGTCAGTCACACTGACCTACTTTTCGAACACATGTAGCCGGAGTGGTACGCTGTTGTCGGACTTATAAAACGGTCGTATTTTGTAAGAATTATTTTATTTTAAAAACAATCGCATGTTAAATAATTGATTCACGCATAAATTTCAATCGCAAATAACTTTCTTATAAGTAGTCGGATTCAAACTAATTTTGAAAAATATTGTAGGTTTAGTTTCCTTTTTTTGTAAAAAAAGTAGTAGATCAATCGAATAGATTATTTCTGGAAAGGCTAAGTGCAATTTCAGCCACATTCTTGTAATCATTTTTCGATTCCTGCCATTAGTACTACACCATCTACCAAAAATTCCCTCCGCTATTTCTACTCCCTCTAAATTTCTGTGTCCAATGAACATTTTCGATCGGAAACTGTCTTAAGGGGCAAAATCGACCTTGCACAATTATGCTTTGTATATTTTTTTGTTTCCCTACGTCCTCACGTTTAAGTTCACATAACGAAAATTTTATTAGAAATATGAAAGCTCCGCAACATGTAGGTAGCCAAGCGGTCCAAGCGGATTTTGGTTCACGTACTACTCTATAAGCTTCGTCAGTACTGAACTGGGAGACCGCCGAGACCGGCGAGCGTTGTATCAACAATGGAACGGCACGCGACTACCGAAGCAGAGAGACAATGTCAGTCATAGAAGGATAGAAAAGCGAGAGATATTTTAGTGGTAGTAACCGAATTTCAATAAGGAATTGTACGGTCATAAGTAATTTGAGGATTCTGAGGTTTTTATATAGTATTCATAAAGCTTCAAATTAGACCTCTCATCAATTAGTTTTTCCAATTAATCCATATTTAATTCTTTACAAGGGCTCAAACTTTGCTTAATATGTGTAATTACCTCATGATTCGTATTTTTTTCAACAAAATTTGGTTAGCATTTCAAAGTTTTTATTCGATGAGAACTCTAAGTTCAACATTAATCTACAAGATATATTTTTTTCTTTATTTTCAATACATCCATTACCTCAAAATTCTTTGCCAAAAATACTTCGATATTTTGTCAAATCGCTGCCGATAGATTCCCCTTAAAATGTCTATTACCTAGTTTCAATAACCTGCTTGAGAGTTCCTTGTCTACCATGTTCATTAAACTCTTTGTATGGAGTTGCCCTTGTGTTAACCTCCATTTGCCTTGGTGTGCCTTACCTATCCAGATCCCGATTTCCCCTTTTAGACACAAAACGTTTCCAGAGCTATGAAGTCTCCTTTAGAGCCTTCTTTCTCTAACTGGTCTGCCATTTTATCACCTCATGTACCAGCACCCATATTAGAGACACTTTGTTATTACTTGCCAGCCTGTTAGATGATTCTTTGCAGTCTAGTATTATATTTGTTGGATTAATTATAGCTTTAAGCAGAGTTTGACTGTCAATAGTTTATCATCAACATGAAAGTGCTTCTCTAGCTCCTCAAACTCCCCTTTAGCTATTCTTATTCATCCATGAGAATTTCTTTTACATTTTGTAAGGGTTCTCAAGTAATGTTGGAAAATACCAAATAACTATTTATATTTAGGAGTTCATACATTTCTTAAATGTGGTTGAAATCCAATGAAGATTTTCAAAGCAACACAAGGTCAAACCACAGCATGTGCGTATTATAAAGCACACTAATAAAATTTTGAACACTGTTTACCATTAAATAGACAAAACAAAACTGACCTGCTGTACTAATTGTTTGGCTTGGACGGTCATATTAGGTTCTGTGAACTGGATTGCCTAACATCCAATGAAAAAATTAAGTAAATCCTGGTTATATGATAATGATAAAGTGTATGGCAAAGACCAGTACTCTTCTACCTTAATAGTGTTTGTAAAAACATTAAATAGCGATGCTGTTTGAGGGTTTCTACCAAAATGTGGCAATCGAAATGAATAGGTACAATCGATATTTATCAGGTCTTCATTCTATAACATTCCCTTTCAATAAATAACCAAAAGTAGCAGAAAAATTCAGTGGAAGGGAAAAAATTAGTTGCCTTGATAAAAACCACGAGATTGAAAAGATGAAGGGTTTTAACAGGGATCCTAACGAGACATTGTTGTCTGAGCACCTGAAAAAGCTGGAAATAGTGGAGGAAGGAGATTGTAGATTCTGTGGCATGGAAGGAGAAACCTTCATCAACAGCAATTTATAATCCTAGGACACAACACCTAGGAGGTTATTGGATAGAAGAGGGACGTTTACCTAAGTCAGTTCTTGCAGATGTCCTAAAATTCCTCCGGGAGATAGGACTAAAGAAGCTATTTGTCTCTGAGATTTTTCTCAGGAAGTAAGAGGGCACAATAGATCTTTCAGGACTCAGTGATTGTCACTCTCTATATACATACATTTAAAAAAATGCATGTTTGTATTCTTCTTTATTTATTTTTTCTTTGTTTCGATCGAACTTTGTCAGCATAGCACGTGCTATTTTTTTTGTCACCAAATTTACCAAAACTAGCAGAAGGATCAATAAACCAAACAGGAAATTTTGCCCATGTGAATTGTTCTTTTGCTGTTTCATCACTCTTTTTGATATTATTGTGTACTTTAAAATTGAATTGATTTGAAAAATTGTTCAAATTATTGATTACCAAAGAAAAAAATTACTTGGCAACCCCGCAAAAGTTTATGATCTACCGAGAATAAATAAATTTATTTATATTTTTCATTTGGTTCGCAAAAGTAAACTTACAGTTACATTTGTAATATCAAAATCTTTATCTGTTTACATCGATTTGAGATTTCTCCTTCGATTACAAAATTGAATCTTAATCATGAGGTAACCAAGTACTTTTTTTCTTTATTCCTAATGCACAAATCAACCAAATCGAATTTAAGGCAATTACTGATATTTATAAACAGTTTATAAAAAAATCGTAACCAGTTTTTAGACAATTAATAAAAAATAAGAGCGAGGATATATTAAAAATTTTGCAGTCCAAATATCTGAATAAACTACACTGTACTTTCTTAACTTTTGTTGAATTGCTGCTTGTATTTTTAATTTATGGATTACTTTATCAAGTTTAGAAATGAAAAGCTCACAAAATAATTTCAAAGTTGTAGATTGAAAATTAGGTAATGAAACAAACTGTTCATAAAGTTCTGTCACTATTTCCGGGATTATTAATTCAAATACTTACTTGTTGTTATCTTCTATATGTTCTGTGTGGTGTATTCATCACTATTTTCCGTTAATTTGTTAGGAACTTGAACCACAATAGTTTTTGTATTTTTATTTCAACGTTTCGGTAGCATTCCAGCTACCGTTATCAAGAATCAGGTTTTTTGCTTATTTCCGATATGTTATTGAAAATCGCGTTTTTTTTTTGTTATATAATTATTTTGGTTTCAAAATATGTCTAAATCATAAGAAAACTTGTATAAAAGCTTATGATTCTATCCTGATAATGCAGGTAATTGATTATTGGAAATTTCTCTTTCTTGCATTGGTAACCAAATTTGTCTACATTCAGCTGAAATACTAGCAACACATTTATGCACATTCCTGTTTCTTTGATTTATCGTCTTTTATTATTGGGCTCTTTCAATATCATATATGCCGAAACACATAGAATTTGATGCCCATCTCCCCAGGCATGTTGCAAATTTCTGACTTGAAGACATAAAAATACCAAAAATATTGTGGTTGAATTTTCCAAATGAATTAACGAAAAAAACTTACTTGTTGTTTTCGTTATTATTATCTTTCGTAACATTATTGAGCCCACATTAAAATGTAGGTATAAATGCTATTTCGAGTTACAAATACTTCAACTACACCTATAAAAATTATAAAAAGACATACCTCCGAGCTCAAACATACGTAATTCTAAATATTCCAACAATTGTATCTTTGTTTAACATTGAGTAATCCACTTATCTTAAATTATGGGTTTATTCTTTCCCAATTAAAATCATTGCAAACCAGCTTATTTATTCAACAATATATGGTATTTATTTATTTAAGGTAGAGATACACATAACCGCACTGTTCTTTATCCGAATTCTGGTCTTCAGTAGTTGGAAGAATAATAATATTATAGCATTAGTTTAGACACCATTGTGTCATGACAGAACACTTTAACATTGTACTTTTCTTCCACAACACTCGGCCGACACTTAGATCGGGCGGGTGTGTGTCCCAGCCTTTACACGTTAAGGTAATCGCACATTGAACCGCACTGTACGAGCCGCAGGCATTACACGAATCTCAAAATGCGATGGGGAAGACCATCATTTTCTTTCAGGGAATCAAGTGAATTTTTCTTGTATGTTCCAAAAAAGGCAGCAGACCGTTATAGGCTTTCCGTAGCCTCTTCAGCTAACATTGGAAGGAAAAATGACTGTTTAATCAGGGGATGGAAGTGAAGGGAACGGTGGTAGGTGTGTTACCAGCATTCGCCTACGAGAAAACCTCATAGCAGGTCAGGTGGTCCTTCCGAAAGCAAGCCGAAAGCGCAACCACTCCACCACTTGCTCGGTGAAGAATACTACACTGGTGACAATTTACCAACGTCGGCAACTCTTTTAGCAGAAGCTGGAGCAAGTATTACTGCGCTGAAGTGCCATGATGGATGGAAAAGTACCACAGTTTCTG
>CAJUYH010000497.1:0-64851 GCA_910591685.1 Galerucella tenella | reverse complement strand
GAGTATTTTTTTCCCCACAACATATAAGCGCCATCCCGAAAACATTGGAAGAAGAAGAAAGTACAGTTAGTCAAGGTATAAAAGCACATGTAATAAAATCAAATTCTCCACATTCAACAAAATTGAATAGAATAATCTGCCTGTGAAGTAGGGCGATTTTTAAGTGGGTTTCGGTGCACAAGAGTATTGTAGCCGATAAAACTGCGGACACCTTAGTAAAGCGAGGGTCTGAAACTGCATTCACTGGTCCTGAAATAGCGTTTGAAATATCAAAAAACTGGATTCAAACAAGACAAACACAAAAGCCGATTCGATGTAAACGCGACCGTTGGTACGTGCAAATGAATATCGCTGAAGTGTCGATCTTCTTCAAGGGAAGCGAATGAGAACGGAGAGTGAGGACGTGCCAACCACTGGCCTCTCGCGGCTTTAAGGCAGATTTAGACGTATCCAGTAGCTGGCACCAGTATCACTGGCACGCCAGCTAGGACACTAGACCAGGTCGCTTACATGAGTCCAGTCTGTCGTCAATGTGTGCTTGTGATCAGGTGCGTTACAAAACTGATAATGTGGGGCAAAGCCGGCTGTTTAAAAGAAAATGTGTCAAGACAATTTCCGCGCTATCATTACAGGAGCTTACTGATATGAGGGCGAAATAATAAAGAAAAAACGAATATGGATGAGAAAATGGATCAGCGATAGTACTATAACAGGAGGTTCGTGTTTCCTACAACAACTGAGAGGAGATTCTTCTGAGTACAGGTTGGCGTTACGTCTTACGGAGTTTACTCGAGAGCACTAAGCCTAAGGATTAAGTGGGGAATGGGAAACAATACCAGCGTGGTTCAAACAGAACTGGCTGGTATCTCAATTGCCACAAAAGAACTAACCAGAAGAGGAATTTCTGGCAAAAACATAACAATCTGCACTGATAGTAGACAAGCCCTATTAGCCTTGAACAGATAACGTGTTATATCGGGGATAGTACTAGAGTGCCACCAAGATTTAGCTAACGCCTCGGCAGATAAAAATATTATCCTGAGGTGTGTTAAAGGGCACGACAGGAGTAAAGGAAATCGCATTGCCGATTCTTTAGACAGGGAAGCCGCTGGACTAAAAATTTTAGGACCCAGTGACACCCACGGTCTATCGACTTCGACAATTGCGGAACTAGCAAAACGTTACACCCATGCTCAATGCCTTAAGAGATGGGATGGAATCAAAGAATGCAGTCTTGCCAGGATCACCCTGGGAAGCAGGCGCTGAAGAAATATTTGGCGATGACCAGGAAAAACCTACGTTTAACAGTAGGATTTCTGACTGGCCACTGTCAACTTAGGAAACACCTCCATACTATGGGGCTAGTGGACACACCTTTATGCAGGATGTGTGAACAGGAAGATGAAACTGTCAGGCATGTCTTATGCGAGTGTCCGGAGTTATCGTCAATAAGAGAGTGTGTGTTCGGTGAGTCTTGTCCTATACCTGCCGATATAAAGGAGATGTCTCTTAGTGACCTAGGAGGACAACTCCTCGGGAGGATGTACAATGGATCACATGTGACCTAACCCAGATAGCACACTACATCTTAAAGACGTCCAGTTTATGTCTTACTTTGGTCCAAACGTCCTGGTACGTAAAACCGACGTCTTTAAGACGTCCTTCTTACGACAAGTTTGAAACGCCTTTGTAGGGATGTTTTAAAGACGTTGGTAATGTGGACTCTTTTAGCAATTTTTAATGGGGCAAGTCTCCAGCATCACTAAATTTTTGAACATTTGAAAGGTAGAGGGCGACACAGACATACACTTCCTATTCATGTCATCCTTCAACATGAGAATCATATGAATCAACATTTGGAACTAACCTAACAATGGATCAGATCAGATAGTTGTTGAATATTATGGAGAAAAAGACAAGTCAGGAGAAGTGTATCTAAAAGTGAAAAGTAAAATTTTTAAATAAAACGCACTTCTAAATCTAAACACTTTGAAGGTGGAAAGAATATTTCAATAATAGTTATTAGCTAAATTAGTTAAAGAAGAGTGATAAATATAATACAATTATCCCAAAGATCCCAAGGACGCCTTGTTTTGTAACAGTATACGTCCTGAAGTCTTCAAAACATATTTTGGATATTAGCGGACATTTTCGAAACGTCATGAACATCGTGAACAAACGTCTTTAAGATGTCTTTGAAGCGTGTTTGTGCTATCTGGGAAGTGCTGTGAGCCTACTCAACAGATACAGATAGAGTTTGTTCAACCATCCTTTGCCATTACGTCATACATTTTCCATCTTGATCTCTCATTCATGAAATGGATGAGACGGAATTATGACGTCATTAACGTATTTCTTACATTTCTACATAAATTCTATCTGTTACTTTTGACAGTTCAGTTGTCATAATTTGAAAACAATTCTTAACATTATATCTCATTGATTATAATTTTGAGGTTAAGTGTAAAAAAACATTCAAGTAATATTCGCCAAAACGAGCAAAGTTGGAATGGGGAAAACAAACCAAATCGCCATTACAGTACGTGTATTTGAAACAAATGGGGGTTAGCCACAGATTATCTGGGTTAGCATTGTTTTCCCCATTCTACTGACAGCTTTGACATAAACTGCAGCGCCCACTATCGGAAATTTTTTCGCGAATAAGACATACGTAAAACAGCAGAATACGTCACCGATTATGACGTAACGGCAAAGGATGGCTGAACAGACTATACGTCTTACGTCACATAATTTTGACGAGTTACTGTCCCTGTTAGAAAGCTTGATTCAGCATCAAGACACTGTGATGAGAGAGGCATTTCCGGCAAAAATAACATTGGAAGTTACATTGTCAAACCCAGCTATTGGAATGGTGGAATGTCTTATCGAAGCCTGAGTTATATGTACCGTGTTTCCAAACCCTCTATATCACAATTTATACCCGAAGTATGTCGCAGATTTCATGAACCTTCGTATTCTCGGTAAAGTGAACCAACTTGAACGTTTCTATTTCGTTTAGTTTACGGGTCATTTTACCGCTGTCACTGTTCACTCTACAGAATGTGCCAACGACGGGCACAACGTGCTTAGATGTTTCCGCAACACTGGCTCGAGTGTTAGGGGGACGCGGGTGAGGGCTACTGGCAGCAAAAATAGACAAACTCTCTATTTGAGACAGCGCTGGACAGCCATTACGTAACGAGTGCGGAAAGTGATATTTTTCACACGAGTGAGACACTCCTAAGAGTGTGAAAAATCACTTTCGCACAAGTAATGTACACTATTTTTTCTACGACCATGCGATAATTGTAACAAATATTGTTTAATGTAATGGTTTTTAAAAAATATTGTTGACATCGGTGAGTGCGGAAATGAAATGAGTGAAATTCACTTTGCAACGATTTATGTACACTATCTTTCCTATATACGGCCATAAATATTTAAAAAGTACCTTAGGTTTTTCGCTACTATCAGTATCAACTTCCGTTATAATAAAAACCGAGACTAACACTTTTTATTTTTATTTTATCTTACAATTATAATACGTCTACACTTTTATGTAATAAATGTTTCACTTACACTTCACAAAAACTATTTCTATTCTTTGTGTTATAATTTGAGAATTTTGACATAAGCTTACTTTGTTATTTTTCACTTTTATAATTAGTATATATTTTTTACGATCACGCGATAAATTTACGAAATATGATGGTTTTATTTATTTGAAAACATCAATAACTGTACCTACCTACAACATATGATTATTTTTAAAATAATCAGTTTGTAATGCAAAATATTTTCAAAATAACGCAGGACATTTTAATTCTTTATAATTTGATTTTCTTAAATTCCTATAGCTATACTATAGATATACCAAAAAGAAGAACATTTGACAGCTATCCGCGTCATGACAATTCGGAAGCATGCTGGAGTAGACCGCGATTCGATTTCTGGTCGTACCTATTTGTTTTTTTATCACAAAATTTGGCGAATCTCAATAATTTTTGAACAGATTTTGTGTTTTGTGCTATATTTGTAGTTATTACGTAGGTGAATTTGAATAAGAATACCACGTTAATCGAACCGTGCGATACGTTATCACACTAGGGTGATATCATAGCGCACGGTTCGCGTCACTATGATGATATGAGAACCTTTCCGCCAGAGTAGTGAGTGCGATATATGTTAATTTCCTATATGGTCGTAGGAAAAAGTGTTTACATGGGGCCACTGTCACGCCAGAGCTGTCGTGCCAGTGAGACTGGCGCCAGCTACTGGATACGTCTAAATCTGCCTTTAGTTGTGATTTAGACTGTCTGCCAGTTAGCACGTGCTTTAAAATGGAGTGGACGAACGGGAAATTTATCAAGTTGACAAATATCTATACCGGGATCGTCCTGCTATGCGAACATTGTGCCAGTAAACTAAATAATTGTCAATTGGTATTCCCAACAGCAAATAGTGTGGCCGCACCTTTACAGTCGCTGGCTTTGCCAACGAAAAATCGCGGCATTAAGTGGACGCATCTCAAGATAAGAGAGTGGGAATTTTTCTCTCCACCGAAGCTGCGTGCCAGACTTGTTGAAACTGACATGTCATGCTACGTACTGGGTTGTTCATTTGATGATGACAGGAAATACCATTATTTCGTTTTTCTATGGAAAACAATTTCTATCACGAACACCATAATAGCAAAAATTATACCGATTAGTAAAAATTTAAATATAGAAATCAGATTCTCAAATTTTATAGTATAGTAATCTATAAGTCCTTCTCTGTCGAAGTAAATATCCACCTTCTTTTGCTCTAATACGTCCTTTTCCCATTTAGATATAAACCCAGCGCTTTGTATTTGATCCATCAGGTCTTTGAATACGTAAAATAAAGGAAATCCTTTTCTCATGATTATATTGATTGGGAGATTCAATACCGGTTTTTTCAGGCAATAAGGTTTGTACGAGCTTCTGTACAGTTGTCCAAACTTACTAAACAAGTATTCTTTGAATAACTCGGTTATTAAAAGTGCATTGTTTTTTCCTTCTAGTACAGCTTTCATACACACCGTAGCATTGTTACAAATCTTCCAGTTTTGTTGTATCAATTCTATTGGAACATTCTGTATATAATTTTCATCGTCGTCTTCGAAGTAAGGTAAAAAATATTTTTCTGTCAACGGTAGGAAAGAAGTGTTCAATTTATTCTCGTATATATCTTGCATCGATCTGTATTTTTCCTTGAAATTTCGACTGGTTAAAGTACTAGTTAGATAAGTAGTGTATAAAATGTTGATAAATAAACTGAACATTATAAAAAATCCGGTGAAATATCTACTTCTACCTGATATAGGTAAATCTTTTGCTGCAAAACCTATGAGCATTAAAAATGTGTATGAAAAACAATTCGCAAGCTTTTTATATGTACGTAATTCTTCGTTATTTTTTTTACTCAAATGCCAAACACCAAAAGTCGTTATAAAATATAGTATAACGATTCCTAACCAACCCTCGGTCGGTAATATGTCTATCATAGGCTTCATTCCTAAGAGGATTGGCTCATGGGAAACGCACCATACGAAAGTTTCTTGCATAAAAGCTCTGCTACAATCTAGATGGATCATCTTTTGATACGACTTAGTGTATCCACCGATAACTAAATCAACTTCCTCACTAGCTAGATTAATAAAAGTGCCAGTACTGGTACCGTTTTCATAAATATCACCCCAAAGTTCTTCTTCATCTTCTTGGTACATTACAAAAAGATTTAAGCTTTCAGCTATCATATTAAGGAGATTTACTTCAATACCTACAAATAGAGAAATATAGATTAGAGCGTGGTACTTATTAAAAAAAACAATAACTGGATAAAGAGCGTTGAGTATAATAAGTTTCACGCTGAATCGCATTGGCAAAACGATCTGTATCTGTATCTGTAGAGTAGGGAGGGTGAGTGTGTAGGCTCACAGCACTTAGGCCACATGTGACCCATTGTACATCCTCCCGAGGAGTTGTCCTCCTAGGTCATTGTCCATCCTGTCCTTCTCAGGAAGGTGGACAGGTCACTGGGAGACATCTCCTTTATATCGGCAGGTGTAGGCCAAGACTCACCGAACACATACTCTCTTATTGACGATAACTCCGGACACTCGCATAAGACATGCCTGACAGTTTCATCTTCCTGTTCACACATCCTGCATAGAGGTGTGTCCACTAGCCCACTGGCAAAACGATTATAATAAAACCAATTTTGCAGGACCAATTGTAGGAGAATTGGGACAAAAAGTGTTACGACTGCCTCCCAACTAATCCGTGGTCAATCCCATGAAGATTATGTGGTACCAACTTAAAGTGCGGAAAAAATACTTCCTCCGACTTTAATTGGTACTGTGGTAGAAGGTACGAGTTTTCAGCATTTTTGTATCTGTGAAGTAGAGAGGGTGGGTGAGTGTAGGCTCACAGCACTCAAGCCACATGTGACCCATTGTACATCCTCCCGAGGAGTTGTCCTCCTCCATCCTGTCCTTCCCAGGAAGGTGGACTGGTGACTAGGAGACATCTCCTTTATATCGGAAGGTGTAGGCCAAGACTCACCGAACACACACTTTATTGACGATAACTCCGGACACTAAGAGCGGGTAAACATACAACACGGCTCCACTCACCACGTCAAATTTAGTAGTTGGGGTGCGCATGCGTCCAAGCAGCCTTTAACCTTCTATTCTATGTTACTGAATGTGAGCTGATTAGCGCAGTTTGTAGGGTATTGAGCTTACAACTCAGGGGTCGTAGGTTCGAAACCCAGTTAGGTGCTTGGTTTTTTAGTTTTTTATTTCTTATTTTCTGATATTTCTATACATAGTTATACTTTGATCAACCGAGCTTGGGCCTGGGTTTTCTTGTTTTTTTTTTAGTTTTATATTTCTGATATTTACATATTTATTCCAATATTGTTATGTTACTACTAAATTTGGCAAAGTCTTGAGTCATGCGCAGTTGAAGGAGCCGTGTTGTATGTTTACCCGCTCCTCGGACACTCGCATAAGACATGCCTGACAGTTTCATCTTCCTTTTCACACATCCTGTATAGAGGTGTTTCCTTAGTTGACAGAGGCCATTGAGAAATCCTACTGTTAGGCCCGGTTGTACCAAATTTCAGATCAAAGACAGTTCAAATGAACTGACAGTCAACAGTGAACGTCGTTCAAAGAAATTATTGGGCGCGTTCACCAAATACAAACGTTTGCAATTTATCTGGTAGACGGTGCATTTATTGCTTGAACGTGTTTGGATTGTTTGGTAAGCGGTCGCCATTTTTGGAAGCGGCGATTTATTATGCTTACTGTTTTCAACAGTTAAATCCACGTTGAATCTTAGGGTTGTGAGTTGGACCGGCTACCAGAACCAACAGTTTAACTACAAACGTTTGAAACAGTAGAACGCAAACAGCTTAATCTGGTGAACGCGCCCACTGTTGTATATCAGCTTCGGTTCAAGTAATCTCACGATCAGGTTAGGTTGGCTACCATAAAATGTTTCCAATACTTTTGGGTGTTTTATGGGGTTTTGGAAAAAAAGAAGATGAAAATGATTTGAACAGGGCATGTCCACGTGACGTCACAAACTAGTCTGGTGGTAAAACAATAAACAAAGCGTTCAGACCACGTGGTACTTAATAGCGGGGTTATGTTGAATTATAATGGTAGATCGTGTTTGAGTTTAGTTGGTTTTGCTTCAGTGTACTTTTAAAGTTATTTTAATTGTTGAGCTTGCATATTTAATAATATATAATATAGGTTAATAGTTGTTTGTTGTTTGATAATTTTTCATCATGTCTATTGTTTATTGTTTTACCACCAAAGTATTGTCAATGTCATCTGTCGTGGACGGGCCCTATTTTGATCTCGTGTATCGTGTACAAAAATAGAGGAGTTTAGTCAAAGGTCAGTGTGGCCAACAAAAAGTGGTTTTGCTGACAAGAATGACAGCTAATGTCTACCCCTTAAAACATATGATTTTTGCATGTTTTTTATCATTGCGAACATCTATATTGCTTTATTAAAATAATGAATAATACACCCCGAAGCGTAAATCTTTGAATTTAAAATGACTTTTTAGCTGAATCCACAGCACATCGGTGGCCAAAAATTCCTGGAACTCTTGGCATGTCACCATTTCATTTCTGTTATCTGTCACTAGTTATGTCAGATGTCAGTGGAAAAAGTAATTAGAAGAATAGAGATACAACTAACTAGAAATGCTACTAAAATATAATCGAAAATGGACATACACAATTAAACGAATATCAACAAAAATAAATATAACTGACATTTGACATAACCAGTGACAAAATAACAGAAATTAAATGGTGACATGGCAAGAGTTCCTGGAATTTTTGGCCACCGATGTGCTGTGTATTCAGCCAAAAAGTCATTTTAAATTCCAAGATTTACGCTTCGGGGGTGTATTCATTATTTTAATAAAGCAATATAGATGTTCGCAATGATGAAAAACATGCAATAATCTTATGTTTTAAGGGGTAGACATTAACTGTCATTCTTGTCGGAAAAACCACTTTTTGTTGGCCACACTGACCTTAGACTGAACTCCTCTATTGTTCAACGTTACGCTTCAAAATCAACAAAGAAGCTCCAAAGCAATGAGAAAGTTTGTTAGATCAACTAATTTTTCGATAAAAGAGGAAAATATTTTGCTAGCCACAATAATTTAAAAGTATCGTAATGAGATGCAGATGAGATGAGAAAGCAAAAGTACCGATTCCAAAATGGTTTGGCCTTTCTCGGTAAGTTTGAGGTAGTCTAGGCTTTAGAACCAGATCAATAAGCTCTAAAAATTCTTCATCATCCGCTAATTCTGCTAATATTAAATCCATATTGCACATGTATGTTTGCTAATAAACTTGACAAAATATTGATTTCCGTACATAAACAACAATAACGCAAATAACAGAAAAATCTAGGTTATGTTGCACGTTCAAAGCTTGATCATGGCTTGAACCACGTTTGAACGGACCAAAATGATGCGTTCAGGTGAACCGAATTTTGATCTATGGTTCAGCCTTGATCGAGTTTGGTACAACTTGCTTGTTAACGTGATAGCAGTTCATCGTTGAACTGTTGTTGAACCGAGTTGGTACAACCGGGCCTTAAACGTAGGTTTTTCCTGGTCATCGCCAAATATTTCTTCGACGTCAGCTTCCCAGGGTCGCCCAGGATGATCCTGGCAGGACTGCATCCACGTTTGGCTAGTTCCGCAATTGTCGAATTCGTCAGGCCGTAGGTGTCACTGGATTTTCAGCATTTATAACATGACTGACAGAGCTTTTCCAATTCTTGGTAGTTACTAATTAATTTTACCAAAGTATCACTTAAAGTTGTAGAAGTATTTTTACCGCGCACGCTCGATTTAAGCTGGTGCAACATAACCTCTATGGGATTGAGTACGCAGTGGTAGGGAGATAGTCGTTACACTTTATGTCCCAATTCTTCTACAATTGTATCACAAATATATGGGGCTTCATACATGTACTTACATGTATAAATATTATAACTAGAAATTATTATAATAATACAATCCGGTCTAATTGATTGGTTATATTATAATCGTTTGGCCAATGCCATTTGGCGTAAAACTTTCTAAACAATGACTGACACATAAAATAAGTAGAAAGTAAAAATGATGGTTACCTAACCTTGTTGTTGTTGTAGATGCGAGTGCTGATAGGTTGGTGTGTTTGCGATGACAAACGGCGGCCATTTTGTATATAAAGCCTTAATAGAACAGTTATACAAATCAGCACTTATTTTATCATTAAACCAATAATTGTTATTTTCAGTTTTCCCATACGAACAACGGTCTATATGGATATTTTCAAAATTGTCTCCACAACTTCTATTACTATAAGGTTCCCAAGAATAAACCTTGAAAACAGTTCTATCCTCTGGATCGGATAATAAAATAGCAGCGTTTAGAATATGGTAGCTCCACAGGTTTTTTGTAATTTCTGTAGCCACTTCATCTGGATTGTTAAAATTCGTAGTAGATACTATCAAAAACTTAGCATGTGGATTCCAAGATAAAAGTTTCTTGAGTCTCTTCAAAGTATTAGCAAATTCTCCTTTTTTTCTTATTTGAATAATATAAACAGTAGTTTTAGCCACAAATTTGAAAGGATACGGTGGTGCGTTCATATTTCTTATCAAAAATGTCCAACGGTTTTGCTGCTGTAAATCTTTTAGTACGTAGTGACTTATAACAAAATAGGAGCTAGTTCTATTATCAACATCGAATAAAGGTAAAGAATAAGTAATTAGTTGAAAATCTTCACTGAAATATCTTTTACTGCTCTCTACAATACAATTACTCAATGATATTCTCGTTTCTACTGATATGTGGGATGTGTTCATGATAAAACGACTTGCAGAAACTACGTAGATTAAGAAAAATAATCTTAACATTGTGAAAAATTTTAGGTAGTTTCTTCCAGTGTGTCGACAAAAAACATAACAGCTCGCCTCACCGAAGTAGGTATGTGACAATTGATTATAATAGGTTTTACGCGTGCTTTGCATCTGATAAGATACATGATTACATATAATTTTGTTGGTATTTATACATATAATAGAGGGCGATGAACATAGAAAATATCTTTGGACTAATTTGAAAATGTGTCTTACAATACACCAATGATTACATTTTTAAAGATTTTTATGTTCACATAGACTGCGTCAACCACAGTTGGGTCATTGACAGTTTATAGAGCTTATAAATATTAATCGATTTGAGAAATGGTGGGGTTTTATTTAATTTTTCTTTATGTATATTATTGGGAACACCACACAAACTACATATTATTAAGATATGTTGTGCTGGAGGGCAACCGAATCGGTTTTAGTTGGAGTTGAACCTTGCGAAACATGTGCTGTAAAGAATTTTAGAAAAATCTAGCGTGTAGTGAAAGTTGGTTGTCAAACAGAGTTTGTGGAATTTCGCTTCGTTAAAACAGCCCGAAATCGAGAAAAATATACCTCTCGTTCTTCCCGATTATTGCATGCAGAGAAGCCATCCCTCATTAGGTGCTTTCGATTATTTACTTTTGGCTGCTAGTAGCAGCTCGTAGTGACTGAATTCCGTTCGTTTATTACCGGGCGTGACGCCTATTCTTACCTTCCCCTTGCCCCTCAAGCACATACCGAAAATTCTACGGACATTAAATATTTGACGTTTGTCCGTTTTGACGTTTATTTAAAGGTTATGATTGTGCCGATTACGATTTAATACTATTTAAACCTCACTAAAAATACCTAAATATGCAAAATTTTATTATCAAAAACATTATAATTGAAAACTGTTCTTCTAACAACACAGGAAATTCATTGGCATTGGCACATGTCAGGTGGTTTTGAGGATCCTAAAAAATCGTGTTCGATTTGCTCAAAAGTCGTGACGACTGAGGCGTCACGCACAAGTGCTTGAAGCCCAAATAAACGAAAGCAACATATGTGATCAGTGCCAGTGTGAAGCAATTATTACAAATTGTCCTCATATATTGCCAACCTGTCAAAGTGACGTGTTCCGGAATGGTCTATTAGCCAACTGACACTGACAAGTTCGGTTGCCTGCTTCTGCTGTGTTCATGTTTGATTGTGTTGGAGAGTCGAAACAGTTAGGAGAACTAACCCAACTTTATAACTCCTTTTGTATTTCTTCGTCAATAAGAATGTTCATATTCTATTGCAAATCTATATAAGTAGATACGAATAAGGGGGTGACGTTTACTGGGACTTGGAAGATCTATTGCCAATCTATATTGCTTGCACTCTCTATATGGAATAAAAAAGTTTTGATATAAAAGAGCAATAAAGTTTATACTGATAATTAATAGCAAACAATTTTAACCTTCACACGTAACACAGAATATTTCAAGGACAAAAAACTCCCCTACAATAATGAATGTGTTTGCTTAGGTGAAAAGTATGAGGCTACCCTTTCATGCAAACTGTTTTATCACAAAAGGATAAATAATTTTCTTAATTACATAAACTTAGGTAATATTAGTAAATTAGAATATTAAATTTGATCGATTAGAAAACCACGGAAGATTGATCTGGAAATATCTTTGCAGTTATGTATAACTTTGTATAAGTGAATATTTTCCTTCTGACACTATTATACAACCCATAATTTACTATACAGCAGCTATTATTATTAGGTGTACCGTGTAACTAATGTCCATATTGCACGTGGCATGACCTGAGTAGTAAATTAATTGTAATTCACGGAGCAAACTTGTCTATTACGGACATAATACATCAAAAGCCATTTATCCGCAAATTTATTTATCATAAGTCACTATCCAAAAACTCAAGAAATAATTAATAGATTATAAATTTTTAATTTCGGTCGCTGTCAGTTAATTGACTTACACTTAATAATTTAATTGGAAAAATTAATGGCATCTTGGTAACGGTAATTTGGCTATTAAGTTATTAACCTGATATTTAAATCCACGTTATGAAATAAAAAAGCTCAAAACTAATTGCTTCTTCAAACTTTTATCAACCAGCGGTGTGATTCAGGGTTTTAATAAAGAATAAAAAAAATTAAATTACATACGGCAAGCGCCAAACCGTGATGGCGAATCCGCCCCCATGCGCACAAACTCATTTTCAATGTAACCTCCCACTACACAGCTCTTGCAAGACATATAAATACTATGTGCAGAGGCGTATCATTAGCTGTCCTCCAATTCTGTTGTCGTTTGGCATTGTCTGAATAATTTTTGTACGACACTGACCGACAAGGGGCTTATCGTAGTCCAATAGTAATTTAGTTTAGGAGAGTCTACACCTGCGCAATCACACGCCATCACATTTGGCGCTTGCAGTAAGTTTCTTGGTTTCGTAGGTTTGAATATCAAAGCTTCTAACACGCTTATAATAAACTTGTAATATAGTTACAAGGGACACACTATTTTGACGTTAAATGTGTATAATATTGATATAAAATTTATGCCATTTATTTGTTAAAATTGATATACCCAGTTGAAATTTTTTTGAACACTTCTATGGTGGCATAAATGAATTTATATAAAGTGAGAAAATATATTATTATTGAATAAGTATTTTTCAACATGCTGGTGAGTATTAGGTGATCATGTAGTACAAAGGAAATATTTTCCAATAGTAACAAGGTATTCCATGAAATTTCCTGCTCCGTCTAAAGTTTGAAATGCTTTATAAGTCTCCCTCCCTACTGTTTTTATGTACTTCATGAAGTCGGTGAGAGGTGTTGAACTTACTTTATTTATTTCCTTTATAAAGGGGTGTATAAATTATATCAATTCTTTGAGAATGCTCTCTGAATCTACAATGCTATAATTCTTATCTATACAGGTTCGTCGAATAATTATTTTCCAAATGTAAAACAGGAGCAGCAATGAGCACTTTATACACAGCTTGTTCAATTGAAACCCATCTTTGGTCAGGTTAGCCTTGGAAACAATTGTAATCATTCAACTGACGTTTTCCAACATTAGTATGCAAACGTCACACTGATCTGTTTATTTCGTTTATATTTGACAGCGATTTTAAGTATTGTGACTTTGAAATGACGTTTTTTGTTAACAATCCGTCCAAATGTGATAATGCTCGGCCTCATGTAGTGAAAGAAAATCTGCAACGAAAGAAATGGAGGATATTAGAGCATCCACCCTATAGTCCCGATTTATCGCCTTGCGATTTTCACATCTTTGGGCCACTAAAAAAGGCGTTAAAAGGTATAACCGTTTTCAATCGGACGCAGAAGTACAAAACGCTGTGAAAGAATTCTTCCAGCAGCAGCCACAAGAATTCTATACCTAAGCAGGGTATACATCGGTTGGTGAGACAGTGGGATATGTGCCTCAATTGTAGTGGTAGTTATTTGTAACTGTACTTGTCAATAAATTTTTCCTGGACCAAAGATGGGTTTCAATTGAACAAGCCTCGTACATAAAATTCTACATGTCCAAGAGAGACCGAACTACTCACCACTCTAGACTTGATTGGTCTCGATACACTCTCCGGAGAAGGGAATGCGACATTGTATATCTGTTGTTCCATACCTTTCTCTCTTTCACTCACAGAATGGCAATACGGATCAAAATTAATTATTTGCCAAATCAGAATAATGTTAACCTATATATTTGTAGTGTAACGATTGGCGCTCATTTTTTAGAGCTTTTATAATCCCTTCATTGCGGTGAAACAGTCTGATGACTTTTTTCTTCATAGTTTGGTATGTTTTTTAACTTGTCTACAATGTCTCCATTCTTCCCGCCCAGGAAGAGTTCATTCCAGTTTCTAATTTCAAGTTTTTTCATATCTTCGATTATTTGATTCCTCCATTTTTCTCTCAGTCTCCCTCTTGGTCCTGTTGTTTGTTGGATCCATATGGTGATTGTTCTCATTTATTAGTTCCTCTGGCTGCCCCCATCGTAGTCTTTGTGCCTTAACTACGTTTACAACAACACCTTTGTCCTATGTTTATAAAACATTCGTACCAAAAGCTAACACATCTAAGAAGTAGTTTTATTTCTAGTAAAAACAGCAATTTCAAGCGCTTTATTTTTCAGGCATATACTCCCAATATTTTCCACTTTAAAGTGGTGATCTACTTCACTATGTGTTGTGGCATTTGGCCACTTATTGCCACCAAAAACAAATTTAATGAAACATGCTACCTGGCTTATTCTTGGTTAACTTATTCAATAAGTGCCCTGTGTAGTCTGCTTTACTTGGTTGGTGTTTATAATAGCATTGTAAATGGTTTTAATGTAGAATTAGCTGGTAGTACGGCCACGTTCAGTATGGTATATGTCATGGGATTAATAAGAGTGCATTACATGTGGAAAGCTCATACTATTAACTTATTAGAAGAAGTAATTGAAAGAGAGCAGCAAATTTATAATTCTGAAGATGAGAGTGTAAAAACAATTTATGATAATAACGTTAGAGTTGGTCACAAGATAAATTATTACTTTTGGATTTCGCATATGACTGGTAAGTTAAAATATAATATTTTCAAAGTATACTCTCCCAAACACCCAAAATTCTTCCAAATCGTATTATAACAGTTGACGTTTAATATTTTTTAGATAGTATACTTTACCTCGTCGTGGTATATCCATTTTACAATACAAATCCAACAAGTTTTGATCCAGTATCAAATGAAACTATAGTAGAGCAAAAGACACCCTACCATTTTTTGTCCATTTTCAATCCCTACAAACATTTTATGGAAGCCAGAGCTGTGGAAGGATTTTGTTGTCTGGTAGGAGCATTAATCAATTATGGATCAGACACATTTTTCCATTCTCTTATGGCTTACATTCTGGGACAATTTAAAATTATTCATCATATTTTGAAAAATTTCAGTCATTATCAAAAAAAAGTTAAGGGTCAGATAAATTGTGACGACCATGAGGGGGATATAATAACATTTAAGTTATGTATCAATGAGCACCAAAGAATTTTAAGGTAAGTCGATGAAATAACATAAAATTTTATTTATTTCATTTTTAAATAGGTGAAACATTGGAGTGTATTCACTTTAGGGTCATCATAGTTGAGATATTCCGGATTTTATTTAAAATCACTAAAATAATGACTGAATTTTTGCAGGCTTCTCAACCAATTTAATGAGATTACAAAATATATGATGCTTATAGACTTTCTTCAAAGTTCAGTGCAAGTTGGAGTACTGATCATATATGTGATGGTACGTATCTATTGAATTGGATTGGAGGAGTGCATTTGATCCTGGGACTATCCTAAAATTCCTCCCAAGAAATAGGACTAAAAGAACTACCAGTCTCTGAGACGATCTTCCTCAAGAATCGTGTAAACGAAGGTGGTCTAATAGCACGACCCAGCTTTTGCCCACTCTATTCATCTCGTTATACAAAATATTCCAGGGGTTACATCAACGAATACAGCTGGTTGCGACATATACAGGTTTTTTCTTACAAAGCCATCTACTCACTTATCCAAAATAATAGGCTTTTGCCTATAGTATATTCTCTTCTTCAAGAGCTGTAGCGCCTTCAGGATTATGAATTTGGTTTGGCAGAAAACTGTGTGGTGTGGGGGGTCAAAAAAAATACAACTTTAACGCGCTTTATCTTTTTCCACAGCAATATTTTGTTCCTATCCTCATATTTTGGTCCAAACAATCTGCCCTTAGCCTATGTCCCAATAGTTATGGCTCACCTTGTATATTACCTAATGATTTCAACTCTTTTTTAGAAAGAAACAAACATAGTAGCTCTGTCTGTAGCATGTGGTTATTCTGTATTCATGATTTGTAGACTGGGTATTTATTATTGGTATGCAAGTGAAATAACTACAGAGGTAAGTGTTGATATTGAATTATTTGAGAGGTTTTAAAAAACGGACAACACGAGAATAGAATTTTATCATTTAATCACGTCGAAAAAAGGCTGTTAAAAGATTTTTTCTCCTATTGCTAATATAGTAAAATGTTTTTGTTTTATTTAATTGGCTAGAGTTATTAACAAAGTTTTTCATTCTGTACCTACAATTTGGTATTACTTTCAAATAAATGCATGACGATATCATTTGAAAAGGGTGATTCACATTATAAACAAGTAGTTGAATACCCCATACTCTACTGGATCGCGAGATCGTGCACAATATATAAGACGCGAGACGAGACAAGATGTCACTGCAAACTGCGAGACTAGATTCGATACAGGATTTGATTTCATCTGCGAGAGGAGACAAAAGTCTGGTCTCGGTAAATAATTGTTATATTAATGATTCAATTAGAAAGCATATTGTCATTTCAATTGGAGAACAATCCAGTATTTCATGCTATTTTCTTTAGTTTGAAAACTTCCAAATATGTTTGGAGTGGAATTGCCAATTTTAAATAAAGGAGCTCATGTTATAGATGTTCGCAATCATATAAGAAACCTGCAAAAATCTTATGATTTGAATGGTCGGAATGGTCCACATTAACTATCATTCTTGTCATAAAAACCACTTTTTGTTGGTCACACTTACCTTAAGCTGAGCTGATTGACTGTTTTTAGAGTTATAATACAGGAATACATGTCTATGGTATCAATTGGTGTGATAGATCACTGGAGTTAAAAAAAATATTAAGCATTTTTCTGATACGATGTAACAGAGAAACGGGACTGCATATAGGCAACTTGACTATAATGTCTTGGAAAATATATATTGGTGTATGTATTACTTTTATATAATAATAAAATGATTATTGTATCATCCACGTCGAAGTGTTTTTCCAGTTTGGTTTAAACGTACCTACTAGGTATTATGAATTAATTCTTTGAATAATTGGTTTTTTAATTTTCAGATACTGAAAGGAGCATATTCCTTTGTCACTTTTGTACTGCGGGTACAACACTAGTGATTCACTTGAATAATATGGACTGGCTTGTTTTTAGCTTGCATCTAACTAAAGCACTGCAAAGTAATTCGAACAATAATTTAAACACGAGAAATAAACACTTTCTGTAAAATGAAATAAATAAAATAAAAATCAGTTTACTTTTTTTTGACAAATAAAACACTTAATAGCCAGTATTTAAAAATATATTTAGTACTAAACTTAAATTTAAATTACAAATCTTCACAAACCGGTAGGGATGTACACGGTTTATATTCATACGGTTTACTTCTTTTTTCACAGAATTTGTCTGGTAGCGCCATCTCTTTATCATCCACGCACATAACACTTCGTCGTTTGATAGGTTTCTTTCCCTAAAATAAAGAATGCCATTAAAATATGAGTAGAAAATCGCAAACAGAAATATACATAGGGTAAAATGAATTATGCTACTTTGTACTAGATGAATCTGTTTTAAACTGCTATTGTATGAAAACCTACAAAAGGAAATACAGTGTGTATCAATATAATCTTCCCCCACTGGAGACTAGTCTATTTTTATGTACGAGAGAGTAATATGAACTAATTTTTAATCCAAAACTTAGTGCGGTCATTTTAATTATTATTATAGAATATTTCCTAAAATTTTCATGAATGTACCTGACTTGATACAAGTTTTCGATCTTTTATAACCAAAATCTGTACAGACGAATAGTAAAAAGTTTGGCCAGGGCCAAGAGCTCTGTCTATTAAATCATATCATTGCAAACTAAGCCCGATTGAACTGGTAGGGGCACTGATACAGGAAGAAGTTTCGGGAAAAAGTAATTCTTTTAAAATGAGTGATGTTAAGCAATTGTTTTTGGAGGCTGTAAATAATGTGGAGTCTGAAAATTGAGAAAAGGCAGTTAATCATATGATTAAAGGAGGAGAAGAAAAAAGGGGAGGCTGGACAATATTACTGATGAAATGATCGAAGCCACTCAATGTGAATATTGGTTGCGACACTTCATCTTCTGATTCCGATTTCTAAAAAGTAGCTCTGCTTGTACTATGTATTTATAACAAAACTTGAATAGCTTAAGTACACTTACGTAGACAATAACAAAAAGCCTGTTACCTTTCCCGCACAAGTAGCTGTGCAAGCTTGCCAAGGACCATACCACCATCTATGTGGGCAATTATCTTCGTTACAAGCTCTCATTTGTATGTCAGGTTTATCTTTAGGTTCACAATAATAATCTTCCACTAAAGTGGGTCTTTCTGATTCACTCGACATTCCTGCTATCACAGATTCTTGACAAAGGGGTTGTTTTTGTTGTGTTCCTCCTCCACACGTTACCGAACATTGTGACCATTCACCGAGTATCCATAAATAGCTCAGTTGCTTTGTTTTCTCTTGTTTCCAAATTGAGTATTTATATTCTACGCCTGGATTGAAAGTGTTTCCTCTATAGTAAATCTATAAATAATAAACATAGTGAGTATATTAATTATTATTTTTACCATAACCTTGCCAGATTCAGTTTTAGATAAATGGTGTATCTTTAACTGTTCATTTTTTCTTTGAAAAAAAAATTGTTAGTGGCCCTTCTGTTTTAAACGATAACTTCTTCAAAACGATCACATGGTTTTATAGAGTGATCATGCTGCCTATGCTCACATATGCGGATCTGGTCTGGTGGCCGAGGGTAACCTTGGTCATGGCTAGATCGCAACTGACACGCCTTCAAAGGGTGGTCATCCTAGACGGATGGACACGCTGGGGCAGCTATTGAACTACCAATGAGTGGGTTGAGGAAGATGACAGGACTTCTAACAGGGCACTGCTGTGTGAGGAAGCACCTCTACAACCTAGGAGTAGAGGAAAGTTCCCTATGTAGGGGTTGCGGCATGACTGATGAAACGTCAGTATGTTCTCTTAGAGTATCCACACTGGGCTGTATTACGCAGGCGAATCTTCGGAGTCCCTGTCATGGCCCCTGAAGACACAAACAGGCATCCACTGAAAAAGGTTGTGGCCTTTATTGAAGGGCTTGGCTTCATGGATGTCTAGGTAGCAGGAATGGCACAATGGGCCCGTCAGTGGCTTCAGTGCCGGAACCATGACTTTTGTTTGGCTAGGCCAAGGCTCGCCTGCATATTTTGTAGTAGTAGTAGTATTTTCCTCCAAAAAAAGCTTCTATGAATGACTGTACTATACAAGTATACTTACATAAACAACGATCGGCTCCATGATAGGTCCAGGGATGCGGATTTTCTCCAAATGATTGTCTCGTCCATACAACGCTTGTGTTCCAGCTACAGTATATTCTCCTGGTAGGAAAATGTGTCTGAAACATATTAAAAACATTCGAAAACAATTTGGACTTTATCTACAAATTAGAAAAACGTCTCAGCTTCGTGCCCACTTTGCATGGATCCATATGGTATTATTCTTACCGTCATCAGTTATACTTTAGCAATCGATGCATTTTGTGGAACGAATTTGTAAATGTGAGTGCAGAATTAGAATTGTCAGATACAGTAGTTGATCATTCACAATTTCGCATTGATTTTGAAAATTCACTTTTTGATTCCACAGGTTTAGCTAAATGTATAATCGACGAAAAATTTTTTATAAGCCATCTGATTAGCAATATTTATCAAGTAGCATTGTTACAATCCCTAAACACCCGCTATCTATCGAAGGAAAAGTTAAATAGGTGAAAAAGCTCATTCCCCTACAGCAATTTTGAAACCGTTGGCAATACTCGACACTGAACACAATTCACACTCACTACGCCAACAATAATACTTTATATCTGTCTTTCGCTCTCACCGATAGCATTGTTATCAACAGGTGAAGTTTACCTACAGGAGGAGGATGATAAAGAGGTTAATAGACTATGAGCCCATGGGGAAAAAAGTGATGCGATTTGAAACAGCAGCAAACCCATTCAGAACGACAGTTTTTCATGCCCATCATTGGTTCCAGCACTATGGCGTACATTTGTGCAGAAAAAGCGCAGTGGAAAACTGAACATTCTATTTTCCACCCCCTAAAAATGTGATGAAACTGTAAGCCGTTTGTTACATTTGATAGTAGAACCATAGGAGATCAGTCGAGACTCTATGCAGTTCAAAAATAATCGTGAGAAAAATCTAGGAAATTTTTTGAAAAGTCTCATTTTTACTGTACGTCGCTTATAACATTTGATAGTAGAATCATAGGAGATCGGTCCAGACTCTATGACGTTCAAAAATAATCGTTCGGAAAATCTAGGAAAATTTTTGAAAAGTTTTTTTTCTACCCTATAAAAAGGTGATTTAAAACTTTACGTCATTTGTTACTGTAGATTATTCAACACATAAATAAATATTTGACAGTAGTGCCAAACAAAAAAAGTTTTGTGAAAAGCTGTGGGAAATTTTTCATTTTCCAACATTTTCCATTAGTCTTTCAAATGTCGCGGGCGCATTACAGAGCCCGAAGGG
The DNA here is from genome assembly GCA_910591685.1 of Galerucella tenella. Classification (NCBI taxonomy): domain Eukaryota; kingdom Metazoa; phylum Arthropoda; class Insecta; order Coleoptera; family Chrysomelidae; genus Galerucella; species Galerucella tenella. Next base: position 43,942 of record CAJUYH010000497.1, on the reverse strand, counting down.
CATGACGTTGAACTGCCATAATCCGGATCCGGTAGTGAAAGCAGTTTTTTCTTTGTCTTCTGGGTCCATTTCTACTTGCCAATAGCCGGACTTCAGATCCAAGGTGGAAAACATTTTACTGCCAGCCAAAGTGTCTAGCGTATCGTCGATCCGAGGCAGAGGATAGCTGTCCTTTTTCGTTACGTTATTCAGCTGGCGATAGTCCACGCAGAATCTGTTAGTTCCATCCTTTTTCTTGACGAGCACTACTGGAGACACCCATGGACTAGTAGATGGTTCTATTACCTTTTCTTCCTCCATATCTTTAATTATTCTTTCAGCCTCCTCTCTCTTCGCCTGTGGTAGCCTTCGAGCTGATTGTTTAATTGGCTTGGCATTACCAGTATCGATTTTGTGTTTGACGGCTGATGTTCTACCAGTCTTCCCTCCTTTTGGTATCTCATTTTCCTTTTCTCAGCTCGATTCAAGGATTGGCCAGCTATTGACAACATCTGTTCGAATCTGTCATTAGAATTGTCGGCTGTCGTTGTTTGACGAACTACAGACGTCACCGGTGTGCAACATCCAATTCTGGTTTCCTTCTTGAGGGTAATTGGGTAATCGTTTACGTTTATAGCACGTACTGGGATCTCTTTCGCTGACGTAACCAGTCCTTTCCCAATTAGCACTCCTTTACCAACCTCTTCGTCGTGGTTCCAAGGTTCCATCATAACCGGTGTACCTTCTTCCATGATCCCCTGTAGCCGCGCTACTATCATGGTTTCGCTTCGTGCAGGAAGAACAGTATCTTCCTGTACAGCTGCCAACACCGTTCTGCTTTCATGTGGATGAAGGAATACTTCTTCGGAACCCACCTTGATGGTTCTGTTTCTAAAGTCTATCTGGACACCATGTAAATTAATTACGTCCATTCCCAGAATCACGTCGTCTTCGATATCAGCTACGATTACCGTATGCGTAAATTGTTCTTCACCAATTCCCAATTGGATTTGCGTCTCTCCATGAACATTGGCACTCTCCCCTGTTGCGGTCCGGAGTCGCAGCCTCGTTGGCAGAAGCTTCTTAGATTTTATTATCTCTGGCCGTATAATGGTTCTAGTTGCTCCAGTATCCACTAGCAGAGTGTATTTCTTGCCATTCACTTCGCCATCCACATATACACTGTCATTACGGCATCTGAGAGAGGCTATCAGTATGAGAGGGTCTTTGGAACGATTCTGGGTCGGTGCTGCCCCCTCGTGGCCGACCCATTCTAGTTTTCCTGGGACTGGGGCTCTTGGTTTGCTGGAGTTCTGGGGCGCTTACACGAGCTGCGTACATGTCCTAGCTCGCCACAATTCCAGCATCTAATCTTCCTCGGCTTTCGTTCTACCATGCTTTTTATCAAGTTGACTAACTGGTAAAATTTATCTTCGTCACCCTCTTTTTGAACGGTCCTCACTTTGTTATATCCGGACGCCTTCGTGGCTGCTTCATATTCCAGAGCAGCAGTCAATGCATCGACCAATGTCTTGGGATGGGCTAAACGAAGCGTCCTCTGCATATCAGGGTCACGTAAGCCATCAATGAAGGCCTGGATGCCTAGACATTCCATCATGTTTTCTGGTGCTGATGGATAAGCAAATCGGACTAGTCGGGCAATATCCACTTCATACTCTTGAAGGGTTTCATCACGTCTCTGCCTTCGATTCTTCATCTGAGATTGGTACAAGTGTTCTAGATGTTCGTGTCCATATCGCATGTCCAACCTTTTCTTCAGCTGCTCGAAGTCATCCGTTTCTTCAAGAGGTATCGTCTGAAGCACATCCAAGGCATCTCCCCGAAGCGCGATGGTCAAGTTCACTGCCTTCTCCCTGTCTGACCAATTATTCGCTCTGGCGGCTGCTTCAAATTGTTTTACATGGTTGGTTCAAGACATCTGTCCGTGGAACGTTGGTGCCTTGACTCGAGCAAAACTGCAAATATCTTCTATCTTGGGGAGTGTTCCTGGCTGGCAGGGTTTTATTTGCTCGATCTTTTTTTCTTCTGCTTGTGCTCTTGTGCTCTTGGGTCTGCCATTTTCCTCTTTAACTCCTGGATTTCCTCTTCCATTGTTGTAATTTTATTCTCAATATCTGATTTTAGGGACGAAATTTTATGCTCGACTTTATTTTCGACAGCGGTAATGTCATTTTTTATTGACAAAATATCGGCAGAAATATCGTCTTTCATAGTAGAAATCTTCTCGTCCATATTAGCAGAAATATCGTCCTTTATGGTAGAAATCTCATTCTTCATGGTAGAAATCTTCTCGTCCATATTAGCAGATATTGACGAGATTATGGTGGACGACTCGTCATTGAATAAGAATGTTTATGGATCCAAGTCTTCACTTTCCAGCGCTATTTTCAATCTTTCAACTAATTCACTCTTCTTACCGGACGTTTCCAACTCGCGATTTTCCAATTCTGCTTTTAGTTCCGTCACTTTCAGGTCACATAGTCTCTTAGCCATTTTTACGTAATTATTTTTTTTATATTACCCAACACCTGACACCAATGTAATGTTTTTCTTATTTATTTAAACAGTTTTTACCGTGGGATAAAATTATACACTCACTATGGCTAATTACTATCGATTTATTAAAGAAACACTTACACACTATAATAATCTTAATTTATATACACACATCTTAATGTCTATTAATTATCTACACTCGGTATAAAAATTGTCCTAATTTATATTCAACACTATTTATATCCACTTCTGTTCACTCACTGTATACTGAAACTGTTTACCGATTCACTGTATACTGAACAACTCCCGACTCACTCGAAAATCCACGTATATATCCTCCTTTTCGAATCTCTAGAACCTTCGCGATAAACCATTGTATGGCCTGGTACATTTCCAGAACAGTCTGGATATTACCTGCGAAAGAACATTTCTAGAAAAGGTCGAATTCATCGTTTGCGACAGGACCGGCTTCGGGATTAGTGAGTTCGTAACAATATCTATGTAATAGCTATCAAAATGGATACATATTTTATTAATATAGGTAAATCAAATTTAGAACCATTGGAACTAACCTAGATGTAATGCATTTTAAAGAGAATTTAAGAATATAGTGGGGCTACCTCATATTTTTTTAGCAGTTGAATAACTACTCAATAATTAGTTAGGACTCCATGGGACTCTAAAGTGGCGTTCCTATAGTCCGATTAAACTCATATACAAACTTTTAGAGAACAAAATTAATTTTAATAACAATAATAACCTTCAAACAATTTAAAATAACTTGCTCGATGAAATCAGTTGATTGAACAACAATAAAAATTATTATTTTTAAATATTTCTCTGATCTATTACAATAACTATGTTTATTATAAAAACCTAACTGTACTAACCTTAGCAAAGATGAATAAAATTTCTAATGTGAAAAATACTGAAGTAGAGTCTATCAATATCTTACATGTAATAGCTATCAGAATGGATACATATTTTATTAATATGGGTAAATCAAATTTAGAACCATTGGAACTAACCTAGATGTAATGCATTTTAAAGAGAATTTGAGAATATAGTGGGGCTACCTCATAATTTTTTAGCAGTTGAATAACTACTCAATAATTAGTTAGAATTCCATGGGACTCTAAAGTGGCGTTCCTATAGTCCGATTAAACTCATAGACAAACTTTTAGAGAGCAAAATTAATTTTAATAACATTAATAACCTTCAAACAATTTAAAATAACTTGCTTGATGAAATCAGTTGATTGGACAACAATAAAAATTATTATTTTTAAATATTTCTCTGATCTATTACAATAAATATGTTTATTATAAATGTGGGGACATATGGGAACAAAAAAGGAACTGCTTTTTCTCGAAGCGATTTAGGATATTCTCGCCTCCCTGTAACTGTTTTGTGGAATATTTAATCATTTCTGAATTTTCATAACTTCAAAGGAACTTGGAACTTCGAAAATAAAATAATATTGCTGAATATAAATATTCGAATATAAATATTCCATTCAGACTGTGTACTCGTACTCGTATATTGAAAAACGACTATTTATATAAATACAATTTCATCAATTTCCAGATGGACTTTTTCTTATTTACCCAACCTCTTCCATTTCATATCGAAAAATTTACTGATGGTCGCTGAAAAATACTCACCGCGCCCCATTTAGATAAAACTTCCTAGCAAGAGCACTTCCAATACTGATATAGTTGGGAGAATGATCTTTTTCCTCGATTCGTATATTTCTAGCTCCTTTTGGTATGACCACAATTTCCCTATAGCCCGGGGACCAATTTTGTTTATCGTAGACCCCTTGCTTTTTGTCGCATTTACTTCCATCTCCTTGGCAAATTCCACAATCGTCCTCCTCGGTTTGAGAATCCACCACCCAATCGCATCCGACTTTCTGGAAAATGTGTAAAATGAAGAAATTATGGATATATCATTTCTATGCGAGCGCGTACGATGTTTTTCATCAGCCTTAGACTTTTTAGAAACAGTTTTTTTGCGAAAATACGTTCAACTGAAAATGTACTGGGTGTCTGATTAAAAGAGGTAACCAGCTGCATTTCAGAAATCATTTGTTAGTTGCTAGGCAACAGTTTTTCATTAAACAACCCAAATCAACTCGATTATTTTTTTCAGTTGTCAAAATCTGACATTTTGGTGATTTTTACCAATAGCAATAAATTATTCTGGCCAATCATTCGGTATTATACTGATAATTCTGCTTCCTCATCGATAATACTTTGTTTACATTGAAACGTCAAAATTTTACTTCGAATTTGTCATTATTGACAACTAAAAGTGCTTCGAAGTTTATTGAAAAATGAACACAAACCGATTCAGTGCCATCACCCAAGAGAATATCGAACATTTAATGCAAAATTCCACTCCACAATTGATGAAAAAAATAATCCTCCCAAATACAACTCGCTCTTCAAATTTTATCACATAATTTTTTATTTTCATCACTCAAACTTGTTTATTTGGCAAAAATATGAAAACAAACCGATTGATAAAATCACGAGTCCGTTAGGACGAGGGATTTTATCTAAATTCGGTTTGTCTAAATGTTTTTGCCTCATCACTCAAACTTGTTTATTTGAGGCAAAAACATTTAGACAAACCGAATTTAGATAAAATCCCTCGTCCTAACGGACTCGTGATTTTATCAATCGGTTTGTTTTCATATTTTTGCCAAATAAACAAGTTTTCGTGGAAAAGAAAAAAATTATCGATAAAATTTGAAGCACTTGTGGTATTACCTTTGATAAATTAACTCCAATGTTAAAATGTCATATACCTGGAAATGTTATTGTCACTTTGACATCGATAAAAAAGGTGCATCCTTTTTTATCGCGATAAAAACTCCTCTTCCTCAATGTCTAGTAAGCGGACGTCACAATGACAATGAGTCGCAAGTTAATAAAGATAATTATTTTTGTTGTTCATCCATATATTCTGTCGTTAATTTATCTTGCCAAAAAACACTCGATCTTTTCTTTTATCAGATAAATTTCTCTTTAACTCAAAGTTTTTCCTATCACTAAATTTGCTCGAAAAACTGACATTAGATAAAATCAGTGATTGGCAAAACTGTTTCGTTGCAAAGAGAAATTTATCCGATAAAAAAAAAGCTCTTGTGTTTTTACTGTTGATAAATTACAAACCTTTCGTCACTTTTTGTACAGGCTGTCGAAAAATAGCATTAGTAGACTTTAACAGAAATATAATAGTCTTAAGGTTCATACATTTTCGAAAAACGTATCAGTAAATATCATGGAAAACCGAATATTTATCCTGAAGCTGAATAATATAATCATCAACTTGTGACAAATTCTTCAAAACCCTATAATGGAGGTGTTTAAACAATAACCCATTTAGTAAATTTCCTACGTACACATAATGTATGAATAATGAGATTTACCTTGCATATTCCCGCTATACAAACGTCCCTTGAAACAACACTGCAGGGCGTACCGTCTTTGGCGTAATCTCCCCAAGGAACAATTACAGTTTCATTCTCATCACTACAATACAATTGGCATGGTTCACCTATTAAAACATCCTTCAATAACTCTAACTAAATTTGATCATTATATATTTTTTAATACATTGAACAAATTTATACCTTCATCAAAATACGGTTGCCATTTATATTTCTTTCCTTCATAAAGTTGATTGTCGTATTCAGAACATTGAGCAGCTCTAAAAGTAGGCTCTCCTGCTGGACATGTTTCTGTGTTACATATTCTATATCTCTTTCTCTCCCCCACGCAGTATTTACCACCGAAAGCTGGTGTAGGGTGGTTACATTCTCTTTGTTTAACTGAAACTCCAGCTCCGCAAGTTTTCGAACAGTCACTCCAAGAGCTCCACTCTCCCCAGCCTCCATCTATCGCTGTAGGAGCTTCTAGCATCAATACGCATTCACGGTTATGACACCACTAAAATTGAACAAATGAAAAAGGGAACTAGAATGCGATTTTTTGAACTTACTTTATGCTTTCCACAGTATGTGCCTTCTGCTGCTGGTCTGAGAAGGGTAGTGCAAGTATTGTTGACGGAGCACCAGATGTGCAAGCATATTTCATCTAATGGTGTACAGAGTGTCGCTTTTTTACCAAATTGTAATCGGCATTGGTAGTTTCCATCGTACATTACTCCAGCGGGTAAGTCTGGGTATTTGTACCTCCCCACTTCATCTGGTGCGTCTTGAAGGCATTGTCCCAATCCTTTACTAAAGAATGAGCATCAATTTAATTGACATACATATAAAACAACCATTCATTTGCTTACTCTAAAAATCTGGTGATTTCTTTCCGGCTGCAGTTGGACCAATTTACGGTGACGGTGTCTGGTTCGAAATTTGGTGTCATTATATGAATGGTATTTCCTTCTCGTCTTTTACAACCGGTTTTTTCTGTATCGTGAATCATACCGAAGCTGAAAGCGAACATTATCAAAACTTTACGTTAATTGGGATTTTGAAAAAAAAATAATTAAGTATTTTTTTCTAAGTATTTTAAAACTTTATTATTAATAATATTGATATTTAATGCGAAAAACTTGTTTCCAATTACTTATGAGCAATTAAAATTGATAAAATTAAAAAAAAAATCACGTGACTATAAACGCGCCATGATTGGTTACCATAGTTGTGACGTCATAATGTTAATAGTTATTTTCCTAACAAGTGCGGAAAGTGATACTTTCCCGCACGCGACTGCAGTTGACCCGAACGACTCGGAGCGGAGTTCGGGCAAGCGGTCAGGGGCGGGAAAGACACTTTACACATGAGTTAGGAACATTATTTTTTCTACGACTCTATATAAAAAAGTATACCCACCCATTTTTCAAAAATTATTTTATTTCAACAAACATATACAAAACATTAACTAAAAACTACTAATTATTATGAATATTATTATTAAAAACACAATTTTTGTTACATTCTGTAAATTACTTAAAATTGCCGACAAGTGGAATTATTTGGTGATGACTGGCAAGTAACCCGTAAGTAACCCGCATACAGATGACGATGACGGCATCTGTTTCAAGTCATTTGTAGATGAAGGAATTTTATTTGATATATTTTTCATCTGATTCTCGGAGTCCTCCAATTAGTGCTCAGCGACAGTAGTTGTTTTGTGACACTACTTTGAATAATGTACAGGGTTTTATAAAAACATCTTCTTTTTTTATATTTTCAAAAAATTAAAAATGCAACAAAAAGCTAGAAAAGATGTATATTATATTGGATGGACTATTTCGTAAATATTTATTTACCTGTTGTAACAATAGTTATAACTTCCGTAGTAAAAAACTATCTAATAAGGTCAAAATTTGCATAATTTTACTTTCCCGCACTAGTGCGGAAAAGTGACACTTTCAAAACTAAAATGCGTGCGGGAAAATGGGTTAAAACGCACGGTCGTAGAAAAAAATATTTTATAACAGTACAGCATTTACGGCAATAGAGGAGTTCAGTCTAAGGTCAGTGTGACCAACAAAAAGTGTTTTTTTTCTGACAGATGTCAGTGGAAAAAGTAGTTAGAATAATAGAGATACAACTAGCTAGAAATGCTACAAAAATCTAATCGAAAATGGACATACACAATTAAACGAATATCAACAAAAATAAATATAACTGACATTTCACATAACTGGTGACAGAATAACAGAAATGAAATGGTTACTTGACAAGAGTTCCTACAATTATTGGCCACAGATATATTGAGAATTCAGTTGAAAAGTCATTTTAAATTTCAAGATATACGCTTCGGTGGTGTATTCATTATTTCAATAAAGCAATATAGATGTTCGCAATGATGAAAAACATGCAAAAATCTTATGTTTTGAATGGTAGACCTTAACTGTCATTCTTGTCAGAAGAAAACTTTTTGTTGGCCACACTAACCTTAAACTGCTCCTCTATTCTCAACATATTATACTTTGGCAAGTTTATCTGAAACCGTGAAAGGAATGCAGTCGAAGCCATTCGACATTGCCACGTTTAACTATGAAAAATGTTGAAGTACTGATTATGTAGTGATAATAATTATAAATGGGTCTTTTTATTATTAACAATATTAAAAATATGATTGAACGTTAATTTTATAATGTGCTTGTTTCCATGGATTTATTCTATTAACATTATTTTCCAATTCATGAATATTAAAAGAGAACACTTTTTCAAATTTGTTATGGGCTTTTTGAAGCTCTGGCAGCGTTGTACGAAAACCATAATGACCACACACTCGAATTACATAATTGGTGATTTTTATGGACCAGCTGACTTCTTATTGGCAAGCGCGTGCGTATGTTCTTCCCTCTCACTTCGTCAATTGACTGATATTGATTTATCCAGTGGAATTTCTATTGTCAGTTACCTTTGTAATTTCAGTTTTACTTGGTAAAATAGGTACCGTACGCCATTTGTACGTTTGACAGATATACGCCATGTTTTTCCTCGCCTCTCACCGACGCCCCGTAGCTACAGATAAACTTGCCAAACTATATATGTAATTGATTATAATTTTGAGGTTAAGTGTAAAATAACATACAACTAATATGAGCAATAAGTGAAAACTAACATTATGACGTATCCGGCTGTATAATATGTCATATTATCTGTATCTGCGGAGTAGGGAGGGTTAGTGTAGGCTCACAGCACTTAGGCCACATGTGACCCGTTGTACATCCTCCCGAGGAATTGTCCCGCTGGGTCATCGTCTATCCTGTCCTTACCAGGAAGGCGGACAGGTCACTAGGAGACATCTCATTAATATCGGCAGGTGTAGGTCAAGACTCACCGAACACACACTCTCTTATTGACGATAATACCGGACACTCGCATAAGACATGCCTGACAGTTGTATAGGTGTTCCTTTAGTTGACAGTGGCCAGTCGGCCAGTACTGTTAAACGTAGGTTTTTGCCAGCTTCCCAGGGTCGCCCAGGGTAATCCTGGCAAGACTGAATCCTTTGATTCCATCCCATCTCTTAAGGGATTGAGCATGGTGTAACGTTTAGCTAGTTCCGTAATTGTCGAAGTCGTTAGGCCGTAGGTGTCACTGGGTTCTAAAATTTTCAGTCCAGCCGCTTCCCTGGCTGAAGAATCGGCAATGCGATTTCCTTTACTCCTGTCGTGCCCTTTAATAATAATACTGTTATCTCCCGAGGCATTAGCTGAATCTTGGTGGCACTCTAGTGCTAGCCCCGATATAACACGTTGTCTGCTCAAGGCTAATACGGCTTGTCTACTATCAGTGCAGATTGTTATGTTTTTGCCAGTTATTCCTTTGTCATGATATGTAAAGTGTTTATACCGACAATTAAATTTTCACGATACAAATAAAGAAAAACAGTTTGATTGGCGTTTATCTATTGATACGTTTGTTGCTTTTGGGCACACTTTAACAAAACAGACTATAAATTGAAAATTACGTAAATGATATGTAAATTAGTTTTTCCAGTCTTTCAATTCGTATCTGCATGGTAATTATTAGAAATTTCATCTACTGTACCCTAGGGTGAAAATATAAATTGAACGTATACATGCAAAAGTGTACTCTGTGGATTGTTTTTAACAAGTGAGGTCAATTGAGAGTTGATTGCTGGATATTGAAAATGAATTTTTCTATGACAACCGCGATGAATGCTCATTTTATAACCGTAACTTCAATCATAAACAAGCACATTTTGTACAGAGTTTCATTTTTGCATCGGCTGCTGTTGTTTCTAAGCAACAAATGCGAAATGGAATATTTCGTGTTAGGTCTAGGCTCACTGGTGTAGATAAAATTTTGTACGTAACACGTGGGATAGAAATTATTAACGCACTTCACATGCGTGCGTTAATAATGTCCATATCCCACTAATTACGTAAATAACTATTTCAGTTTTTCTACACTAATCTTATTTTATTTGGATATGATGTGGATTTGTGATAGACAGTGAAATCATAATAACCGAAAGATGATAATTTTAAAATACTTACTTATGCCCCAGCTCATGCGCTATGGTATGGGCAGAAGTAATTCCATTATCCTCATTAACGCTGCAACTCATACTAGCTTTACACATACCACCGATATGAGCTACCCCCAAAGTACCACAGGGAGCTTCCTGTCTAGCGCAAATATCTTTTCGGGTTATCAATACAGCAACGTCATGGTGATGAGGATGAGAATCCTTACCAGGATTCAGACCTAGTTGCCACTTACAGAATGTTTTTAAAGTAGTGTCTGCATTCGTTGATACGTTCAACAAAGGTTCTGACGCAGGGTCTTCTATTAAAATGATTTTCACTACTACAATTTTCACACTGTTTCCTATAGTGGGATCTTGATAGAGCATAGATACCTTGAACACATAAAAGGTTTAGTGATTTCAATAATACTTCGTCGTAGTTGTTCATGCATTTGATTTTGAAGGGAAATAATCACCTTTAGAGCTTTAAGAAAGAGAGTAAAAATAAAACCATAGTAAAGTCTTACCATGTTCATTAACGTCAAAATATATGTCTCAATATCACCATCTTGATGGAAATCAACCATGCTGGCATCGGCTACAACTAAAGTTTCCACGTAATGGTTCAAACTAACCGATCTTTGACTTCTACCAGTTTTTTTATTTTGTTTATATTTAAGTTTTTTCATATGATGCTTTTCAACCGTTGGAATTTTTATTACATTTCTTGGCTTAGCTTTTTTTCTTTGAACTTTCAGTTTACCTTGTTGAGTTTGCCACTCTAACCTTAAAATGACCAACTATAAAAATGTGATTTCACGAAACGATCCAATAAGCTGTTACGAGTATCGTAGATATTATTAAACTTACAAAGTCCATTTTCTCGATTCTCTAGTTCCACAATTACTTTGTTTCCTTCTTTTCTTTTTGCGCTTTTGCATGTAATTAGTTAGAACTGCTGATCTTTTATAGATCAAATGATTATGACCAGGGTAGACTTTTTTTAAGGGATGGTCAGCTGGTTCTATATAATATTTTCCTTTCTGTGTATGGATTACTCCTGTCTGAAAAAAGAAATAATTACTTATACGCTTTGGGTCGTACAATTTACGGGAAAAATATATACATATAACGTAATTGGCCTAGACAAACAGTCGGAAATTATTTTTAGCTCTCTAATTTCACTGCAAAGGGCGTTGTTAGCAATGCTAACATAAAATGTCGAGGGACTTTAAGCATGACATGGTCTAAACATATTTTCTGACATCCAGGAGATTAAACACTCGGTACATACATCATAACACAAGATGTCCATTAATTCTTAAAAGTTAAAAAATATGGGGAATCTGTCAATAAAATCCAACTAGCATAATTACACCGTCTAGATTTTATTTTCTTTCATTCAAAATTTAGATTCTTCATTCCGACGACATGTCAACGCCAGGAAAATTCCGGCCTGACAAACATCTGTGAATATATTTCAAATGCTCCGTTTAGAGTAAGTTTCCACTTAATGTGTGCAAACAAAAGCTATTGTATTTACAGTGTATGGGAATGGAAAGACGAAACAATTGGCTTTGGAGTGAATGAGTGGAAAGGACAAAGTAAATTTATGGATAGAAATGGAAATTATAGAGTCAAAGAATAGTCAGCTTGGAATATTGTTGTTTGTTTAGAATACTTTTTTTAGAAAAAGGCAGCAATGGAATGAAGGAAGAATAAAATTTAGTTTTTTGATGGATAATGCATTTTTTAATTAAACATTATTCTAGTAGAGATGGGGAGTGGAAGTCTGCGATCCGTTCGAAGCAATTTCAATAAGCAATTATGTATCAAGAATCACATTTATAGATTTAGAACTAGTTTCACCACAAGCTTATACAGCAGCTTTGTTATTTCGAACAGACAGTTGACTGGTATTATAAGTTTTATAATGTCTGGTTTAAATTTCTACGTCTGGTCCTGGTCGACTGGAAGTTGTGAGATCCGCTCACCAGTAGGGTGGGGGTGAATCTGACGTATATTACATTAGCGCTAAAAAGTGACCGCTTCTGGTTGAAAGTTGACGTGCTTAGTTCTGAAATATTGAGGATTGGTCCTTTTCAAATGAACGTGGTCACATAGTTATCAATTTCCATAAAAATCGATTAAGTAGTTTCCAATACCTGTATTAGTAGTAAGAGCATATTATCATGAAACCTTTTGTGGGACATTTATCGCAAATATTGTATGAAACAATATGAAGTTGAAGAGTTAGAGAGGATAACAATTATTTTATGGAGGTACAGAAATACAAACAAAAGAACCACACATAAAATGCAAAAGTTAGTAGAAATACTAATAAATGAAATGAAAATCATGGAAATATGGAAATAATATTTCACAGAGCTACTATGCCAGCCCGAACAAACAATTGAATAGAACACTGAAGAAGCAAAAACTGGAAATCATTCTGAAGATAAAGAAATTGAAGTAATACAAATCAGGGATATGATCCGGGACAGAAAATCCTGGGGAAAAGAGGCGAATACACAGCCTCATGGGATTGTCTGGTTCACAGAAGGCTCATGTTCTGGTAATAGAGCAGGGGCTGGAATTTACTCTAGGAACCCAAGGACACAAATCTGTATACCATTGGGTGATGGTGTATCTGCATATCAGGCCGAGATATACGCAGTGCGGCTAGAATGGATTCCCGCCCACTCTGGTTTTGAAGGCAATGAAATGGCGGATGCACTGACTGCGGGAGGGGCGGCAGCTCGTCTCTCCGGCCCGGGCCCGACCCTCGGCCTAACAAAACAAACAATACGCAAGGAGACAAGGAAGTGGCTGAGGAACCAGCACCTTGCTCATTGGAATGCTCTGCAGGGTCCTAGACAATCCAAACTTCTACTGCAAGGGATGGACTGATGGACACGCTGGGCAGCTATTGAACTATCAAGAAGTAAGTTGAGGAAGATAGCAGGGCACAGGGTACTGCTGTGTGAGGAAGCACCTCTACAACCTAGGAGTAGAGGAAAGTTCCCTATGTAGGGGTTGCGGCAGGACTGACGAAACGTCAGCCCATGTTCTCTTAGAGTGTCCACACTGGGCTGTATTACGCAGGCGAATCTTCGGAGTCCCTGTCATGGCCCCTGGAAACACAAGCAGGCATCCACTGAAAAAGGTTGTGGCCTTTATTGAAGGGCTCGGCTTCATGGATGTCTAGGTAGCAGGCATGGCACAATGGGCCCGCCAGTGGCCTCAGTGCCGGAACCTTGGCTTGAGTTTGTCCAGGTCAAGGCTCACCTTCACATTTAGTAGTAGTAGTAGGGATACAAATCGAATAGTTACAAATTACAGTTGAAGCCATAAAGAATGAAAAAGCACCTGGGAATGATGAAATCACAGCTGAAATGGTCAAGAATCTAGGAATTACAGGAAAAGAAATATTGAATAAAGCATGGAGAGGCAAAAACATTCCAGAAGTATGGGGAATAGCATTAATTACGCCTATATACAAGAAGGGATCGCAAAGCGGATTTAGATCAGGAAGAGGCCCACAAGATCATATGTATAACAGCTTGTAGAGAAAAGACATTTGAAGGATAAAAATACATAAATATCTAGCTTTCACAGATCTCAAGAAGGCAGTAACCAGTATTAAAATTTATACAATAACGCCAACTCAGTTGGTAGGATCACATCCATAGAATGAATAACAGGAGGCGGGTATAGTTTGGCAAGTTTATCTGAAGCTACGGGGCATCGGTAGGAGGCGACGAATAATGGCGCTTATCTGTCATAAACGTACAAATGGCGTACGGTACCTATTTTACCAAGTAAAATTGAAAATACAAAGGTCATTGACAATACCAACGCCACTGGATAAATCAATATCAGTCAATTGACGAAGTGAGAGGGATGAACACAGGCACGCGCTTGCCAATAAGTCAGCTTTCGATAAAAATCACCAGTTATGTAATTCGGAGGGTGTGGTAATTATGGTTTTCGTACAACGCTGCGAGAGCTTGAAGAAGCCAATAACAAATTTTGAAAAGTGCTCATCTTTTAATATTCATAAATTGAAAAAATAATGTTAATAGAAAAAATCCAAGAAAATAAGCACATTAAAGAATTAACGTTTAATCATATTGTTAATAATAAAAAAAGTCCCTTTTTTAATTATTATAACTACATACACTTTACACACACTTCAGCTTTTTCATAGTTAAACGTGGCAATATCGAATGTTTTTGACTGCATTCCTTTCACGGCTTCAGATAAACTTGCCAAAGTATGAATGGGGTGTGATGAGGCAAGAACACAAGAGCAAAATGGTGGGAAAAATTTTACAGAAGAGAGACACATTCTGGAAAGAAGCGGAAACAATAACGAAAGATAGAAAAGCATAGAGAAATTTCATATTTACAGAATGAAATGTAAACCCGACACCTAATGTAGAAGGGTATAAGATTATATATATATTTTATAAAAACTCACCAGCCCATTACAGGCAGATATAGCAACCCTAGAATTTTTTTGACCATCTATTACTCCGTGATAATGACAATTCTTAGTCTCCGATGAAGGTTCCACTCTTATATGCTTATCTTTTTTCCTCTTTTCTATTATCATGGACTTTGTGAAAAAATCGTTTGATGGTCGCAGAACCAAAAAGTATATATCATTATCTATTGTCAAATTGAAATGGACATACTCTGAGGGGTCGTTGTGATATGTTGTGACATTATGACTAAGATGCTGTCCGTTGGATGTAACTCGTCGTGGAATAGATTCTTGGACATTGGAGAGAGAAGTTGTGTAAAGGCCTGAAACAAAAATGAAATGAAAAATTAGGTATTATTAAAAGCGTGAATAATAATATATGGAAACACTATAGAGAATAACATGATAAGACTTAATAGCAAATTCAGTCATTTTAAAACCAACATTAAAGTAGTACGACGTAGAAAATGGAGTTATTACTCGTGAATGCATAAAGATAAGCGGAACACACTAAAAGCTACGCCCAAGTTATTATTTATGCAGAACTAGGTAGTTGATTAAAAAAACAACGTCCAATAGTAAGTGATTAAATAAGGTGTGTGCAATTATGCTTGACAAGTGGAAAGGTAAAATGCACCTCGATTTGTTATTGCGTATATAGTTTATAACTGGTTACTAAGAAATTCTTTGTTTTTGTCTTTGATTCGAATTATGGAAATTTATGTAAAATGAGATTTCTAGAAATGGAATTATCATTAAATCAAATTGATTGAATCATTAAATGATTTAATGACATGTTTTTAGTTGAAATTTTTGCATATTTAAAAGTATGTGAATGGAATTGCATCCATAAGATTCAATTCTATGTAGTTTTCACATAATGAGTTTACAAGACTTATTGTAATAAAGCGATTATTCAGTAAATATCGCCAATCATTTTGTTGTATGTGAATCTGATATCTCTTACCAATTTCTTACACTATCTTTTTTTATATTATTATAAATAACCCAGATAAAAGTAATGTCATAAATTTCTGGTTTCTTCTTATTACAAGCCGCTTTCAAGAACTAATGATTGATTAGATCGGCACCACCAGTAAGAGGATTAGAGCCTTGGGCACCTCAGCCCTTATGCTTTTTGTGCTCTTGGTCGTACAGTTTATATGAAAATACCATGATGATGGAAAATGTTGCAGAGAAAACACAATACAGACTAAGTAGATCATTTAAAAAACCACCTCCTCACTTCTTAGAAATCAGATAACCTAGGACATACCACATGATGGTATGATGAAAAAGTATCACTTTTTAAAGAAACTGGCTACAGAATTAGGTAACAAGACAGAATGGGATCCAAATGGAAAGAATGCCATTCAATGGTACACTGCACAAATCATAAAGCAATAGAAGGAGCTGGGATAGGAGTGGCCAAGAACCTGAAAGCTTGGGAAAGCTCCCAAGTATATTTGAAGCGGATATTCACGCCATAAGAAATTGTGCCCAGTCCAAAATAGAAGACAAAGAATTATCATGATGTCAGATAGTAAAGCAGCCATTAAAGCACTGAGCTCTCGTGCCAAAATGGTGTGGGAATGCCTAGGCAAACTTAAAGAACTAGGTTCAACAGTCTTTTCACTAAGTCCCAGAAGTATATTGCCCGATTTCACCGACCATTTTTGAAAGTTAGGTGATACCCATAGGAATTCCAAAAACCTATTTTAGTATTACCTAACGTTAGGAAGCGATTAGTGGAATCGGGCATGAATCTTTCATGGAACATACAGTGCTTCACATTTGAAGATGTGTGAGGCTGCTTCCATGCACATCCCTTTCCCTATATATGCGAATTGTATGCATGTGTTCCCTTGACCGGTGTGCAATCCTGTAACTTTTCCCATCTGGTCCTTGCTGAGGTTGAATATTCCATTAGTCAGCATCTCCAAGGGTTTCTTGACACAAGCTGCAGATTTTGATATCACAAAATCTGGTTCAGAACCAGTGGATGCAGTTTCAGACCATATCTTCACTAGGGTGTCTGTCGTTTCATTGCCTCCAACATCCTTTTGATTCGGGATCCACTGAAGTGTCACCCCATTTAAGTTTGCCAGGGCTAATAGCCTGTACCAGACAAGTCTATTTCTGATCTGGATTCATGTAAAGATGTCAGAGCTATGTGAGAGAAGGATCTTTTGGCTTATAGTGCATTTGCTGCAGGTAACTTTTGCATATCTTCAAAGTGACAATTGTACTATGACATGAGTTTTGTTATAGATTTACCTAAATAGATCTCCTCAATATTTTCTGATTTGGCCTTGCTCTTGAACTTTCGATTTTCGAATATCGGATATTAATTTGACATATGAACTTTGAATTTGTTTATCAAGACAGGAACTCCTACTGACTGGCGTCTTGTGTATTGTTAATTTCTGTTGATAGACACATAACTTATTTATCTTTTGTTCGATCAAGCCCAATTCATTAATAGGTAGTTAAGCTTTTGCCAATAAACAACAATCAGGGTCGGACTTTCGTATTATTCAAGCAACTGATATATCGTCTACATACATAGAAAATGGGTAATGAAATGTAAAATTGCAATTATATGGTCCACAAAATAGGTTGAATAACTTTCCTTATAGGTCGAAGTTACATTCGTCTTAATTGAGTATTTAGTTAACTTCGTTCTTGAAACAATATACATACACGTCTCCCTATGAAATATTGGTTTGTGGTTTGGAGAGATTAGTTACCAGAACCTCTGAGTGATATAGTTGTAGAAGAAATATTCTGACCCTTAGCACGACAACTAGGTAGGTTTTATTAAGAGTGGAAAATAAATGCATACTTTTGATAATATTGATGTATATAGGCAGAAATAATAATCTACAACAACGTTCAGTAAAGTTTTACAGTACAATTACCAATAAACTAGAGTACCACAAAGCCAGAGGCTATACGTAGTACCTATCAAAATCTTATATATCTTATATATATATATATATATATATATATATATATATATATATAATAGTTGTCGACTAACTACTAACTATAAAGTTTTTAAAATGGCTAGGTGGTTATCAAGAATGGACGTACGACCAAGCCTTCAAAGAATAGCACAATATGGATCTCGTACCTTGATGAAAATTATATTGCATACGTTTTTGTAACTATCCCTAGATTCTCAAAACGTTTGAATTTGTCAATTCACCTAGGTGGGCAAAGGAAAAAATTATTAACCACCAATAGAGAAACGCAACTTCTCAGTTGGCTAGAAGACGCAATATTTGTGAACTTCCTAGCTAGTAGTGAAAAGAAATATTCCAAGAAGAAATGTATAGACATAACATTTTCGAAGTTTCTGTTAAAATTAAAACAACTTTCGAGTGAATCCTAATCTGTTGTTGCATTTATTATTTTCCACAAAAAACATGAATGAAAAGGATAAATTACTAATCCTTAAAAATATGTACGAATACAAAATAAGCTTAAATATTTTTTTTATAATCCATCCCAACCCAAAAAATTACCATAGATTCACAGCTGGGGTCAAGTGGAACTTGATATTTTTTATATTATACTAGTAAGTACATCATTGTGTTTTTGTACCTTAGCACATGCATAAAGTACACATTAGGCTTCTTAGTGATCGGTCTTTGTTCTTCGATTTTTAAAGACTTAGTAAGGTTTGATAATATTTATTACTTTTGACATCCAAAATATAAATTTACGTTTATATATTATTTGGTTGTATTTACATATAATTGACAACTCTGGAAGGTTCCCCAGATACCTAATTTTTATGCAGCATATTTAAAAACAATGGGCGTGACGATAGATTTTGAAATACTCTTCCGTCATGTGGGTACACATTCACTATTTACGAAAAAACCTTTATTTCGGTAATAAACCTAAGTTTAACGAAGTTTGAAGCCATTTTACTGATATTTTTTAAATAGTGCGCGGAAACAGCTCGCAGGTGTCATGGCGTCGGCTCTGACGTCACGCCTAGGTAAACATGTCATTGTGTCTATGCTTAGCGAAGAAAGTAAACAAAACATTAAATAAATTCGTGTCATAAAAATGAATTCCAAAGTTTATAAGTGGTGTGCAGTACCGCAGTGTAAAAACACATCAATAAGAACACCCAACAAAGTGTTTGTACATGTTCCAAACAAGAGAATGATAAGAGATAAGTGGTTGAAGCTCGCAAGGCGAAACCCGAACGACGTAGTCACGAATTGGCCACTTTATTTCTGTGAAGACCACATGTGAGTATGTTATCCTATTATATTTATATTTCTCAAACTTAAAACGTTTGTATGACGTGAAATAGTTGAAATATTGAGGCTATGAAATATCTAATTTATTGAGGTTATGTTTGTTTTGGTCTTGTCTATAACTCTTATTATCAATTTCAATGGTTTACTTTCCTTTTTGCAGTTGCCAGATGATATGGAAAATTATATGCAGTATCATGTGATGGGGTCAGTATCACAAGTACGTATGAAACCAGGATGTATGCCCCATAAATTTATATGCCAACATATGAAAGTTAAATAAACTCGCATGAGCTTAAAACTAGTTTGATTATATCTAAGTTGGTTGTATCTAGGGTGAAGATAAATACAAAATTCACTTACAAGGAAGTTTTCACGTTTCTAAGCTCGGACGAGCAAAATTCTTGATTTGTTGCGAGGAAATCGCCCAACATCATTATATCAATCCTGGGCAAATTTGAGCTATTTGCCTCAACAAAGCTTGGTTTCATTGTTATAGTAGAGTGGAGACGATAAATCACACGTAAAATAATAAAAGATCAATCCAAATGCCTGATCAGTAGTATTCACAACAACAAAACACAGAAAATGAGTATATTGAGTATTGACTGACAGCGGTGTTTTCCTAAGCGTGACGTCATGCGCTGTGATTGGTGTTTCAGTCAAAATGGCCGATTGCAGTATTTTTATGTTTTATTTTATTGGAATTGTTGATAATCTGAATTTTTTAAATAAAACTAAAGCAGTGTTTTGAATTTTTTTGATATGAACTTTCCACTAAAACCATTATATCGACAATTTTTGATACTGTCGTCATGCCTATTGTATATTATTCAAAACGAGCTGGTACGTCGTAGAAGTTTGTATGCACCACGGTTAATAATAGATATAACAGGTCTATACTAGTTAATTTGGGTATGACATCGCTCACATGGAGACTACTTCTATTTAAAATGATAAATCCTACACTTGTCATGCCCTACCGGTCTATTCTCTCTATTTTTTTCCCAATGTTTTTTTTCAAACTAATACATCTTTCCAGCCATTCATCATTTTTAACTTGACTAGCTCTGTTTTCTTTACACGCGTCCTCATAGTGTGTTTTTTCAACCTCGCTTGCCCCTACTACTTGTTAATCCCCCAATTTAATTCATTGCTTTTCCAAAATCTCTTGTTAATTTTTAATTCATGCAAATTAATGCATCTGTGGGTAGATTTCCGGTAAGTGAGTGTTTTTTTCTTAAATATCACACCTGCAATCTAAAGAATGGTTTAAAGACAACCTTGAGATACACGATATGATTTTAATTACTTGATTAATGAGACAAGCAAAATTTGTATCGGCATTTTTTTTATTTCAATTGATTGATACATGTTTTTTTTCTTGTTGTAATACGGGTGTAGAATTTCATTATTCCTTTTATATGATTCAATGGAAAATATAAATGGGAAATTATGGCGTGCCGTTTTGGTATTTAATAACACATCGTTTTAAAAACGAAAACAAAAATATCTCTTCTTTCAAAAAGGTTTATTCCCTAATTATTCTGCTAATGAATTAAAATTATGTTTTTCATAATAATAATACAGGAATTTTCATTATGAAAAACATAATAGAAATTGCCGATTTATAATTATGAAATACATAATAAAAATTCATAAATTAAAATCATTTAAAACATAATAGAAATTCAATTTCCATTATGTATTGAGGTTGCCTATAATAATCTAATGCAAGTACCTGAAATCTGATAGTAAATGCATTACTGCAGAATAGGCAACCTCAATACATAATGTAAATTGAATTTTTATTATGTTTTTCATAATTTAAAATTGGTAATTTTTATTATGTTTTTCATAATGGAAATACGTGTATTATTATTATTGAAATCATAATTGAAATTCAAGTATTAAAATTATGAAAAGCATTATAGAAATTCAAGAATTAAAATTAAGAAAAACATTGTACAAATTCAAGAATAAAAATTATTGAATAAATAATACAAAACGGATTTGTATTATGTTTTTAATAATTTTTTCTCTTCAATTTTTATTATGTTTTCAATAATTTTAATGTTTAATGTTTTTAATAATAATAATACACGAATTTCCATTATGAAAAACATAATAGAAATTATCGATTTAAATTTATGAAAAACATAATAGAAATTCAAGAATAAAAATTATGAAAAACATAATAGAAATTTAATTTCCATTATGTATTGAGGTTGCCTATCTTGCAGTAATGCATTTACTATCCAATTTCAGGTACCTGCATTAGAGTAGTATAGGCAACCTCAATACATAATGGAAACTGAATTTCTATTATGTTTTTCATAATTTAAATTCATGAATTTTCATTATGTATTTTATAATTTTAAAACGGCAATTTCTATTATGTTTTTCATAATAGAAATTCCTATTATGTTTAATTTATGTTTAATTTCTATTGTGTTTTTCATAATAGAAATTCCTGTATTATTATTATGAAAAACATAATTTAAATTCTTCAAAAAAATAATTACGGAATAGAAATGTTTGGAACAGGAGATATTTATTTGTTTCTTCTTTTAAAACGATGTTATTAAATACCAAAACTGCACGCCATGGGAAATCTTCTGGTCGGCCGAGATTACATACTCATTATTAGCTGATAATTAGCTCGGTTTAAAATCGCCGATATAAATAATTTTGTTTAATTCACGTTATCAATTTAAAGACACCTGGTTGTAAATTGAGATTTTTCATGAAAAATGTTCACTTACCCACCAATGCCGATCTCATATTTGTTAAAGTAACACCGGATGCTGGCAGCCCACAGACCAAGAAGGCGCCGAGGTGGTCCTTCTTACATTATATACATAAATTGTGGCTGTTTCTTAACTGGATATTGAGTACTTACCTCGTACTCGTATGGCCTCAAGTAGTATTATAATTCTGGTTTATTTATCATTGACAGTTATTGAA
The DNA here is from genome assembly GCA_910591685.1 of Galerucella tenella. Lineage (NCBI taxonomy): Eukaryota > Metazoa > Arthropoda > Insecta > Coleoptera > Chrysomelidae > Galerucella > Galerucella tenella. Next base: position 21,726 of record CAJUYH010000497.1, on the reverse strand, counting down.
GAATGAGGACAGTAGCTGTTCGTTAGTGGAAAATTGAAGCATAACAATGGTTTATATATTTCGATACTGACAGAAAACTTATTTTTTAGGTTATTAATATTTCAACATATTTTCTATGAAAGAGAACAAATCTTCAATGTCCAGTTCACCTTTTGCAGGTTTTTGAAGACAAGGCACTGAATTTTGAACAAGATAATTCGACATATACAGAATATAGTTTCTCCATTACACCATCTTTTGTAACAGGTACGTCCAGGCTTGGAGCAGTTGTTTAGTACATTTTTGAAGCTATGAAATCATTTATAAAACAAACAGCATTATCAAATTTTTATTTGTTTTTGTACATATCCTGAATAACTACCTAGATCTTTCATCAGGATTCAAAATATATCTTGATCCCCCACATTCCACAGAATCTATATTCTCCTTACCCCATTAGTCTTAGCTTTTTGAGGTACCTATTCAAGCTGGTTATAACAGGTTTGTTCCCGTAGCAAGTTCCTTACTGTTATGGACATATTGAGTCTGCGCAGTATCAGAGTTCAGGCTCTGCTGGAACGCTTTTTTGATACTGCGCAGACTCAATGTGTCCATAACAGTTAGGAACTTGCTACGGGAAGAAACCTATTACCAGTAAAAAATCTTAGTTTACTCTGGCTAAGACATTACTCACTTTGGTTTTAAGGCGCGTTTAAGCTATGAGAAACTGATGTGACACAAATTACGTCTCATGAGGAATATTCAAAATTCAAGGTGCGTCAAAAAAGTCTCGCTCCTTTGATTTTCGCCGGGTAAGTGCGCAAGTGAAATACACAAACAGGCTTTGCCGAAAGCTCTTATGAATCCAAAAGTGATATCAAGACTCGTATGGGTATGCCGGGAAGAGCTCAGTGAGTTTTTAGACTACAACAAAATAATTTTGATGTGAGATACACAAAAAACTGATGAGAGAGCTAGCACTATTCTTTACTAAATCTGACATTCAAGGATTCATACGGGACAGTCAAACGAAAACGAAAATGGAGGTGGAACAAGGCCCCTTTCCTCTTATGATCCACGAGAAAGATTCCTTAAGGAATCTTTGGAATACAAAACTGAAAATTTAGCAAAAAATAATAACGATTTTTCTCACTGGTCATAGTTCAATGAGAGGAGATCTTCGCAAAATAAGTCAACGGAAAACTTTCCTGCAGAAAATGTGGTGAAGGGACAGAAACTACAAAACATACATTGTCAGAATGCGAGACATTAGACCGAAAAAGACCTTTGGCACACTCATTTAAAAAAAAACAGTTTCTTAATGAATAAAACATCTAAAAATATAAGTATTTATTTGTTCTGTTAATTCCTGTTTACATAATATGATAAACGTAACACTCAATCATTATTAGTATTTTTTCTTCTTCTGAATTTCAATTAAAACAAAATTTAGCACCTGTTGTTATAATACTGACGCATCGGTACACCTGTTCGGTACTCCCATCGCAAATGTAAATCTATCAACACATAATTGCTTTTTGTTTCGATATTTAAATTACTTAGTTCCGTTTTACGGAGAAAGATATTATAATCAGGGACAGAGGAAATAAGTCGTAGGTTTCTACTAAATGTACACGTTGGTTAATTTGTAACGTAATTTATAGTTTTGGACCAATTAACCAGGAAATAATATAGTCAGTGGCGCAATACAAGCAGAATTTTCAACAGACACCTTCTGAGGTTTGTTGTTCAGTTTCACAGCACTCACTCCGTAATTGCACAGGCTCTTCGCAGGATGGCTATTGTGTTCTTCGGGAATTAACATTGGTGAATATTGCCTGTCTTTGAGGTGTAATGCTTCGCATTCTGGCACTATATGTTGGACCGTATCAGTCCTTTTACCACATTGTCTGCAGAAAGGTTCTTAGCGACCAGTGAGAGAGTTTATTGCTGCTAATCTGGACTAGTTCTTTAGTTTTCTGTTCCGACAAATCTTTAACGTTTAACAGATCATAAGTTGATCTTAACACAATAGAGTCGATGGAGAAATTTGTTCATAAGCAGTGTGGAATATCCAAGTAGAAAAGAATGTTCAGATACACAAACATTTAGTTCGAAAAAATAACTAAACAATACGAAATGAGTCCGAGATAGTTCCTTTGTGATATTTAAGCTTCCTCCGCTCATGAAAATTGACAAATCTCCGCCAATAAAACTGACATGTTCACAGCATGTACCTAGCATGTTTTTGCAAATGATTCGTCGTGACCCTCTGTGGGAGTGTAACATACCGAAGGCAAGTGATCAATATGTCTTATTATTGTAGAATGTTTGTATAAAATTTAAATTACGTTTTTTTTTTTTATAAAACAACTGAATATAACTGCGCTCGTAATTGACAGTACACACTGTCTGAATGTATGAAACTGGGTTTTAAAATATAGGGAGGTGTGAGATAAATAGTTAAGGAAATTGAAAAAACACGTAAGAAAGAAAATAATTTTTGAATTTATTACAAAAAGAGTTAGGTATGGTTAGGTTAGGTGTGTGGTGAGTGGGTCTATGAGGACCTCCAATGCGACTCGCAAGAGTCTATTGTGGCTTACACGTATTCAGATTTCACCAAACTAATTCAACTTCTTAACAAAGCCGATTAGTTTATTTGGTGAATGATATGCCTAACCTAGCCTAGCATCAGATACCTGATTCGAGCCGCGGCGGGGCAGGCACAAATTATATGCTCTGCAGTTTCATCATCTTCCAGACAAAGACAGCAAGTCGGATCTTCGGACAGTCCAAGATTCAACATGACAGTGGCCTGTTAAAAGGCCTGTTAGACAACGTAGTCTAACATTTGTTTGGAGACATTCTTCGAACGATGTATAAAAGTCTTTGAATGAACCAATCCTGGTAAATTATGCCAGAAGTCTAAAGCTCTTCTTGCTGTCCAGGTATTAAGTGTTTGTTTGGCAAACACGTAAACACGTGCGGCATCCTTCCTTGCAAGAGAGTCTGCCTTCTCGTTTCCATCCATGCCATAATGGCCAGGGATCCAGACCAGCAACACCTTATTGAGTTCTCCTATTGAGGAGAGTCTTTTTTGGCAGTCTAAAGCCAATTTCGACGTTGCACGGTAAAAGCTGAGTGCTTTCAAAGCCGCTTGGCTGTCCGAGGAAAGTTCTATTATTCTATGTATGAGATTGGGCTGCTGCAATCTCTCCACACATAGAACAGAAATACGGTTACATAGGATCCTAGAGAGGTTGAAATTTTTGTCTTAGGTATGCGCCCGTATACACCTGCACCAGAGCCTGAGGGTATTTTTGAGCCGCCTGTGTACCAACAGCTGTTTGCTCTTAATAGTTCATCCATACGGAGGACCCATTCATCTCTATTTGACGGTATAAAGCAGGTCGTAGTTTAAAGAAAAAATACTTGTGGATGATAATATTGTTACTTCTACTTTATCCAGATATTTCTTTCATACATTCTTCTCTTTGGTGTTACTCTTCTTTATGTTCAGTACTAACATAAAAAAATATTATATTTTTCTAGAATTCAACGACTCTGCTCTTGTTCAAATGAAATGTTGAAGTTCGCTTTTGTGAAGGTCCGTCACAACTCATGAACTACAATCAATATGGTAACCTGAGAAAAATCCTGTTCGACTGAATCCCTCAGTTCATGTTATTCTGAAAAAATAACTTTCTGTTGAGACATGAAGTTGTAGATCTAAAGGATTTTTAGAGACACTATATTATACAGCAAGTGTTGTGTCCTGGGATACTATAGTACTATGCACCACAGAACTTACACTCTTCTTGCTTCACAAGTTCTTGAGGTGCTCCCTCACGCGCAGTATGACTCTGGCTTTTCAATTCTTTTGATCCCAAGAGTATCTGTGATTAGCCTTAAAAAAGAGTTTTTTTACTATTCCATCTGTTATTACACAAGTGAGGAGAGAAAAAGGTAACAATAGTTGCAATGAATATAGCCTAAATCTTACTTCGACCGTAGAAAAGAACTCTATACTTTGGCAAGTTTATCTGAAGCCGTGAAAGGAATGCAGTCGAGAACATTCGATATTGCCACGTTTAACTATGGAAAAGCTAAAGTGCTAAATATGTAGTGATAATAATTAGAAAAGGGACTTTTTATTATTAACAATATCAACAATATGATTAAACGTTAATTCTATAATGTGCTTGTTTTCTTGGATTTTTTCTATTAACATTATTTTTTCGATTTATGAATATTAAAAGATGAGCACTTTTCCAAATTTGTTACGGGCTTCTTCAAGCTTTGGCATAACCATAATTACCACACCCTCCGAATTACATAATTGGTGATTTCTATCGAAAGCTGACCTCTTACTGGCAAGCGCGTGCGTGTGTTCTTCCCTCTCACTTTGTCAATTGACTGATATTGATTTATCCAGTGGCGTTGGTATTGTCAGTTACCTTTGTATTTTCAATTTTAATGGTAAAATAGGTAACGTACGCCATTTGTACGTTTATGACATATATGCCTTGCCTCATACCGATTCCCCGTAGTTTCAGATAAACTTGCCAAACATTAGCTATTATGTAATCAGACTGCTCAGTTCACTACAAGAAATATAGACCATCACTCAAGATGACAGAAATATAGGTCAACATCTTAATCATATTAAAATACAAAGCACCCATTGACAATATATGAACATCCAGTTGCTAGTACTCCCTTGCAATATTCCATGATGTACGAGTCATGAATAATTCTTATAATTACCGATATTTACATAACACTGACATAAACCTGTCGTTGGTATGGATTATTGGCAATAATCCTCTTTATTCTTGAAGCTGTGAAGGAATTATAACAAGTACTGTGACTGTCAAATTAAAAACTTTATTAGGCGTAAGAAAACTACCAGAGTGTAACCGCAAAAATGTATACTACGAATGTAGAGTTTGGAAGTAGTTGAATTGTTATTATCAACAGATCACAGTAGGTACTTTTGTTTCATTGCTTCTGTCAGCTATTCCTTTCAATGACCCTGTAACTTTTTCTGCATATTTTTTAATAGCTTAACATCATTTTATCACTAAATTTTTGGATAATTCTCCAGCTACGACTTATTGCTACTGAGCAATCAATGAAACACCACTATTCATATTTATCTCGTGAAAATAAATAATGATACCACCATAAAAATATCTCCAATGTATTTTATTTTCAGTTAATTGAAGTTTATGTAACAAAAAAATGTCTTCGAACTAAACGGAACACAAGCTCTTGCTACACTAACTTGATGTTTTTAAACATCTTAATGACGAAATTGACATTAAAGTGATCGTAACAAGGCTGTATTACCATTAAATTGTTAGGTACATTCAATTTATATACCATTTTATTGTTGGCGAGCGCTGTAAATTGAATTCATTTGCGGTTATGGAAGTGATAAGGAATAATTATTAGCGTTATTGGCACCATAATGTGTCTGGAAAACATAACATAACATAACAGAAAAAAGGAATATCATACGGGTGGCGCATATTGCCGTTCATTGTATATGAAACTCGTAATGTGTAATAGATGCAGTCAGTTCTACATAAAAAGTTCCTTATCTTAGAGTTTGTAGTAATGAAAGACTAATATTGAGTGGCTCCTGCCTGTAAAATGACACACCAAACGACCGAGCCAACGGACTGGTTTTCAAAACATTGCCCGATGATTTTAAGACCCTTACAAGCTGGCTTACTTCAAAATTTATGTGAAGAAATGTGTAGTCTCCTTTTGGATACGGAAGTCCGATGGTAATGAAGTTATAGTTGAATTCACTTCGTTAATGTTGGCTACTTGTACATTTCTTGATGGGACTGATGAACAACTAATTGATTTTTAAGAAAATTCGTCACCAAAAATAGTTTCAATCGTAAGCAATTCTGTCTGTAGGTTGCTAGTAGCTACCCGTGTCTGTTTAACGAAGCTATGCAGTGCCCTTTTACTACCTCATACTTATGTGAGGCAGAATTTTCTGATAGTGAAGATTTGAACTAAATACCGGAATAAATGGGAATCAAACTCACTGCGATTAAAAGTAACTCGTTGATGTCAAAACAGTAATGGCCAAACATGAGAAAAAATTTCATCCTGACTATTAAACTAACTTTTCTGATATTGTTATTCAATTAAATGTTGAAAAATATGTATTATAACATTATAACTTTGTTTTTGTTAATGGAAAAGTCCTTCATACATAGATAGATGTACATAGAAAGTAGATTCCTTGGAAAGCAACAGTCACATACTTGCAGATTTCATAGTAATACTGAATCCTGCGACATCCACAAATTCCTCACAAAAAAAACGTCTACAGGAACTTAGTAGAATAGAGAAGATACAATAGATCTTTTGCGTCTCAGTGAATACTACCCCATCATACAATCTTATATTCTACAACATACAATCATCATTACCATTGGCTCCGTTTTATGTCTGTTTGCTGGATGGAGTTGAGAAAGAGAAATTTTGTCAAAGGTTTTAATTTCTCTTATTAGCAATCACTTCTCCCAGTATACCAGCTTTTGAAAAAAGAAATTAAAACAATTACAGCGAGGATAATAAGAAATATTTTGATTGTAGAATATATCTGGTATAACGGCTATAAAGTCAGTTACACTAAATTGCAGTACCATCTTTTTATAAATATATTAAAGATAAAATAACTCACCTTTGTATTCTGCCGCCGTAGCACTGATAACAGTCAATGAAACGAGCAAGAACCAATGGCGGTTCCCTATATAGGGCTTTATAAGTCCACTCATCGAATATGTGTTCACTTTAACTACTACGAAAAATACGTTAAAAAATCTTCAGCACTTGTAGTTATCGTCTTTGAGATGTTTTAGTAACAGTTTCATGCTTGTAGGTGATCATAAAATTGTAGAATGGGAAACTGCAAAAGTCGTTTCAGTGAATTAATGATGATACATTTATAATTGCTGATTTAAATAAGATGTAAATTCAACACTAGGGAATAAATCAGGAATATTGGTATAAATAAATGATTCCGTTGCGGGATTTAGTGGAAAATAGTTTCTAGTAACAGATGAAAAAATATTGGGGATGTTCAAATTTCAGGAAACCAATAAGTATAATAACATAATATGAGCCCAGTGAGTTAGAAATCTAAAAGTTTCTTAAGATAACATACTCAATCAGATTATTATTTCAGTGTGATGGTTTTTTCCTCATTATCATAAGTATATTGAGTCATTCATTAGCCACCAGCCAGAGGCTTCGAGTCATCAACCCTTCAGCATCTAGGTTTTTTTTATGTTGGTTGTACCATTTATGTGAAGGTACCAGTAGCCTTTATCAAGTACAACAGTCTTTTCACTAGTTCCTTCTTGGTTAAATTCTAACCGTTGGGCGCTCAAGTCTTATGAGTCTATGTCTCCAATGAAACAGTGACCGATGAGTAATACTTTTCGTACTTTGCCCCTGCTGAGGGGAAGCTAATATTACACATTACATCTCCTTTGTACAATTTAACGAAAAAATCAATGCATTGTTAAAAACATGAATTGAAATTCTTAAATATCTGCCAAGAAAAGCAATAGTCGAACTAGCTCACTTAATTAATGCAACATTTAGACTAAAACATGTGCCTATCTGATGGAAAATAGCAGAGGTCATCATGATTCCTAAACCTGGGAAACCCATGAATGAGGTTTCGTCACACAGACCAATATCACTGTTACCAGTCATATCAAAACTTTTTGAGAAAATATTTTTAAAAAGACTTACACCCATTATTAAAGAAAAATACATAATCCCCACTCATCAATTTGGCTTTAAAGAAGGGCACGCCACAATAGACCAAGTCCACAGACTTACGGATCAATTAGAAAAGGCACTAGAAGGTATGTTCAGCGGCATTCTTGGACGTGGCACAGGCGTTCGATAAAGTCTGGCATCAAGGACTCGAACATAAACTTAAAAAACTTCTACCTAAACAATACAGCTTGCTGTTAAAATCTTACATTAGTGGAAGAATGTTTCGTATTAGATGCGAAGATCAATACTCACAACTACGACCAATAAAGGCTGGTGTACCACAAGGCAGTGTTCTGGGCCCATTGCTGTACCTCCTATACACTTTTGATATACCAGTAACAGAACAAACTACAGTAGCCACGTTTGCAGATGATAAATGTGTACTGGCAAATGGCAAAACTGAACAAGAAGCCAATAAAATACTTCAAGAAGCACTAAATCAAGTCAATGCATGGACGAAAAGCTGGCGCATTAATGAAAATAAATCAGTGCATGTAAATTTTACAAATAAACACACTGGTCAAATGCCAATATTTATTAACAATAAAAGTATCCCATATGCAAATACGGCTAAGTATCTAGGCATGAGCTTAGATGCGAAGTAACGATGGAAAGAGCATATAAAGAAGAAAAGAGAAGAGCTGAAACTCAAATATAGAAAATTGTATTGGTTGTTAGGGGGAAAATCTGAACTGTCAACTCGAAATAAATTGATGATATACAAACAAGTTTTAAAACCTGTATGGGCATACAACTTTGGGGGTGTGCTTGTGTGCAAGCAATATTGAAATCATACAAAGATTCCAGAACAAGGTACTAAGAGGCATTGTCAACGCTCCTTGGTATGTAAGAAATAGCGACCTCCATAGAGACCTGGGTGTGGATATGGTAGCAGACGAGATAAGAAAATTTGCAAAGAAGCACAAATAACGGCTCCACAACTACGATAACGTCGAAGCAATCCAGCTGCTGGACCAAAGTGGGTTAGGAAGAAGACTCAAAAGGACTAAACCTTTTGAACTAGTGTAGTGGTTTAAAAGCAGAGCACAGTGCGTGTTGTGTAGAGAAACCGAGTGAAAATAAATCTGAGTAGTTACCAGTGGGTCTACCACTGTATAACTTTTTAGTTTTAAGATTTTGACAGAAAAATATTGCTCGTTTATCTTGTTTCTAGATTAGTTGTAATTAAAAAAAATTGTTGAAAACATTTCGTCAATAACCATGAAGATAGATTTGGAAACTTAGATCGAAGGTCCAATCTTATAACGAATTTCGATATTTATAAATATTCTTGAACTACATTTCGTCTTTTCAAACCTGGAAATAGGACTTTGATCAGACCAGCCATTACTTACGCACTCGAAACACAACTATGAACAGAAAAGAAAAAAAGAAGATTGGAAAGAAACATGGGAAAAGAAAAGGAAGCAGGTGAAGAAAATATAGTCCAAGGAGACTGCAGTGGATAGGACACATTATGAGAAGAGCACCAACAGAAATATTAAAGAGAATAACAACATGGGTTCCATTAAAGACCAGAACAAAAGGAAGACCACGAAGCAGTTGGTGGGATCAAGTGCAGGAAGATAAAAGCATCAGCTACTGGAAAACCGAATGCAGGTACAGAAGAATATGCAAAAATATAACAAGAGAGGCCAGGGCAAATAAAATATTATAGTCATCCTGATGTAAGAGGGAGTAATCCACCTCGTCAATGGGATTAAACACAGCTCTATTGAGCTAGTCGTACTCCCTCAGGATTGAACGGCCATAATGATGATTTTGGATACATTATCAATGATAACAAAACTTTCCACCAGTATATTTTAATTACCTGAAACAGCATGCAAGTAATCGCTTTAAGTGCCGAACAAGAGGATCTTTAACTGGTGCAAATGAATTTCTCTTTACATCGTTATCCATCAATCACATTTCTACTATATACGTTTGACGTTACTATCAGATGTAAAATCGAAATATGTACCCCCCACTAGCTCTGCCTATGGTGGACATACACAAAAGTGTTTTGGAGTATTTTTACGTTCCGCTAATGAATATTTGTATATTATGTACTCCGAACATATTATCGACTTTTCTGAAGCATTTCCTCGAAATTAAGTTCGAAAAGAAACGCTATAAAATGAGTCTGCTTTTCTGCTCTCTTGAAACTCGGTAATCGATAGGAGTGAAGTAGATTCATTCATGAACTAGTTGGTGATTGAAGTATCCAATCAGTAAATTAAAATGAAGTGCTCTTAAAAGGTATTTTTAGTTTGGGGTATATAATCATTATTGAAGTGCACTTTAACTGTGATTATCAAATTTGAATTCTATAATTAAAGCAAAATGAAGTTTTTTCGGCTTTAATATCTTAATGGACATTTACTTTATATAATTGCACTGAGTAAGTTTAGATATCAGCCATTCGCTTTAATGGAAATTTCAAATTGTTATCGAAAACTGTCCCAAAAATGTTTACACTACCCAGGGCCGTATCTGGGTATGGACGCATCTTTGACGGGACTTTCGGAATTTTCGCCCCCCACACCAGAGGGTTTGGGAAATATGAAATACCCTTCACGAGAACGGAAATAACCGAGGTCCTATCAAGGAAATTGAAATTTTCTTGCATTTGATAATTTCGATTTTTTGAAATACCAATTATTCTTCAGTTGCCGCCGACTGGAAGCGGCCATAACCCCAACAAATAGTCTGAACACAGTATAGGAATGAACCAGTATGTTATCTCGTGACGTTACACTGCCGAGCTCTCTGTGGCCTACCACGTCGTTCGGATGAGTATCTCATCCGGTGGCCAGTGCTGTGCTGCGATCCAATAAAAGTACCAGTGGTGAATTTGCGAATAAAATTATTTATTACAGCTTATATTTTTACGGGGTTCTGGTATTATTTTTATAGTTTATAAGCATTTTTTGGCAATGGATACCATTGAAAAGAAGAAAACAGGTAGTGTGTGTGTAGTTCGTGGATGTAACAATAAATATTATGATTGTGATGGAAAGTTTCACCGTTTTCCAAAGGATTCAGAAGAGTGAGAAACTGTTTGTATTTTCATACGAAAAGTATAATACTTTATTATTTGATCTTCATATTACATTTATGAGCCTTAGTTTCATGCATTGATTTAATTTGTTGTTTTTGTTTCAGAGCTAAAGTTTGGCTCGAAGCATGCGATAGGCCTGACTTGATGCCAAAAATAAAAACTTTATACAATAGTAGTCATCGTTTATGTGGTGCTCATTTTGAACCAGACATGATTATGCAACCTCATAAAAGGAAACTTCTTTTAAAAAAGGCTATTCTAACAATATTTCTTTCATCAAATACTGCAATGCCTAGAGACTTTCAGACAAATGATTTATTGGGAAAGAATTTATTTAATTAAAAAATGTTCGGAAATTCATACATGCAGCGTATGTGAGACGTATTCACAAGCGTATCAAAATTTAGACGATTCGTCTTTATACTGTTAATTTAGAGCTTATGAAAATACGAATAAGGATAATTTTGGAAACTTGAAAATGCCGCATGAAAATTTTGTACAATACATCTCATTATTAGAAACATTATTCCAAATGAATTTTGAGAAAGTTGCTACGTAAGATAATATTGTTGAATCACTTATAAATATTAGTCAAACAACAGAGTTTGTACATACTTGTGTTGATTTTCCAATAAAATATTCAATAAAAATTTTCTTCAGGGTACGACTTTATTAGACATTATTTGTCAATAAAAATTTTAAAAGTCATAACAAAATGAAAATTGTAATATGGAAAAACCAATAAATATTTCGTATAAGACTATTGTTTTATTCACTCATCAGTGTACTGTTCTACAATATTTAAGAAAAAACATTTAACTCGTTCAAGTCCTTTTAAAGTTTATGCCACCTACGCCTATGGTGAAATGAATCGTAAAGCGATCCGTTCAAGGTCATCAAAAGCTCTGGCAATTTATGAATGAAATTTGTAAGAGTTATACTACTGGTTCGTTTCTATACTGTGGTCTGAAGTTAATAAAAGCACTATTCTTATGCAAAATTGATTTCGGTTAATTTTTCTATATTCTGGAAACGTTGTAAATTTTATTCCCGAAACAAAAGAGTCCATCGACACATTTCAGTCCTATTACTAGTTTTTCGAATACAGGACATTAAAGTTGATAGGTACCTAGCGGTTTTTGGAAAAGTGGATCGGACTCGAAAAATACATCTAGATTTGAGATTCCAATTTCTTAACCATGTTTAGTTTTAGAGGATGCACAAAACTTCACCAAAGATACATTTTTTATTGAACAACCCTTAATAAATGAGTTTCCCGCTTGGTGCATCCTTTGGGGATGACACTGTATAATGTTATTCCTATGAATGGAATCTATTGATACTTGAATATTATTCAAATCATTATTTTTGGTATAAATTTTGGCAAGTCAAACCATATTTTATATTTTTGTATCCAATGTTTCGGTACCGTTATAAAGAACAATTTTTCAACAATTCTGGTCCCAATCTGACACTAACGATAACTAGACAATCAGTAATAATATTTTGAAGCTTAGAACTGCAAAAAAGTTATAGACAAATTCAAGGTCCATCCAAAAGATGCATACAGAAGATATCAACTACTTTACTCATGTATACCTACTAGAGTAAGATCCCAGAGCGATAAGACATAACTTATTTTCAAATAGCATCTCGCTTTGAACACCTGTGTGTTTGTGGAGCTATCCTAAGGGCATCTGGGCAGATATCAGGTGAGAATGATAACTGAAAATAAGAGTTATTTTACTTAAATTTAAATGTCTGATTTCTATATATGTTTTGTAGAATAATATTCTAGAGTAGTATCATAAGTATCAGACACTTTCCATGGACGAGAACTTTTGTCAGACGCTTTAAAGCTCCACAAACTCCGTAAACGTATAGTATTCAGTATAGTTTGAATCTGTTGGAGCACATATCACTTAGTAATAGTTGCCTTGATAACATATTTGAAAGTCAGATATGTGAAAATAAATGAAGTTTATTTATTTTTTTTGCAGCCTTAAGGCGTTTGACAAAAGTTTTGGTCCATGGAAAGTGTCTGACACTTATGATACTACTATAGAATATTATTCTACAAAACATATACAGTGTGGAAACCACTTATGGAATAAAATTCTTTATGTCATTATTTTAGGGAATTTAGAAAAATGCCGAGGCACGTCAACTTTTTAATTGAGTTTTGCGTTATGTAAACATAAATTTAAATGTACAGGGTGATTCGCGCAAGTATGCCATAGTCGGTGTTGTTTTTTTTATGAAACACCCTGTATATTTGCATATCTTTGAAATCCTTTTATGAACCGATTCCCACAAACTAAATAATGTATGGTCAATTATGAATTATACAGGGTGAAATTTTAAAATTAATAATTTATTACACTTGAAATATTGGGAGGTACTTTTTTAAATTAGCTAAATATGGATTTATTAAAAATCTAAGCTAACTAATTATTAGACGTATTTGTATATTAAACAAAACCTGCTACGCCCATGAATTTTATCATAAATACCTAAAAATTGCCAAAAAACGCCAATAATTACACAAAATCGGTAAATAATGTGGATTGTTTTAAATCGGTAAATAATGTGGATTGTTTTCAACACTCTTTCCTTGTCGACATAACAATGAAATATACAACTGAGACTCACCGAATTGAGATTTTAATGATGATCGGGTACGGGGATAACTGCAGAAGTTAAGTTGAATTGGCAAACTTATTTTATCACAGGTATCCCGAATTGCCTAATATTTCACAAAGTACTGTGTCTAAAATGCATGCACAATTCAGAGAACTTGGACATGTCAAACCATTGAAAAGAAAACCAAACTTCGTTGAAGATGATGTGAGAGTGGATATTTTGTTGAGTGTCTAAGAGAATCCAACTTCAAGTACACGTCAAATTGCCCGTGAAAATAATGTTAGTCATACAACTGTTCTAAGATGTCTTCATGAAGAAAAACTTCATCCCTACAAATTAACTTTTGTGCAGGAGTTAACAGAAGACGATCCAGATCGTAGAATGGGTTTCTGCGAAAGATTGATGAATAAGCTGAACAGAAATGAGATAGCTCTTGGTACCATTTTTTTTTTCTGACGAATCAACATTCACATTGAATGGAGAGATAAACTGACAGAACTGTAGATATTGGTCAGCAGAGAATCCTAATTGGATGCGTGAGACACATACTCAGTACCCTCAAAAGGTGAACGTTTCGGCCGGTTTCATAGGCGACCATATTATTGGTCCTATATTCATAGATGGAAATTTGACAGCTGAAAAATATTCAAATATGCTTAGAAATGAAGTAATTCCTGCGATGGCAAACTTATATCCCAACGCAATAGATCCTAGCTTACCGAATGAAAATGTTTGGTTCCAGCAAGACCATTATGCTTTAATGGTAAGAACTTATTTAGATGAAATCTTTCCCAATAAATGGACTGGACGAAGAGGTACTTTTGAGTGGCCAGCTAGATCACCAGACCTTACACCGTTAGATTTTTTTCTGTGGGGTTATCTCAAGAACAAAGTATATGCAACACAACCAACTAGCATTGTAGACCTCAAATACAGGATAACTACAGAAATACGGAATATTTCACCTCAAACTTCAAACAAAGTTAAGGAGGAGTTCTTTAGGAGACTGTGCTGTTGCCAACAACTAGGTGGGGAACATTTTGAGCATTTATTTTATTGTATTAAAATCAAATACATCAGGTATTTTAGTTATGCGTTCAATAACTGTTAAAATAAAAATTTTACCCTGTATAATTCATAATTGATCATACATTATTTAGTTTGTTGGAATCGGTTCATTAAGAGGATTTCAAAAATATGCAAATATAAAGGGTGTTTAATTCCATAAGTGGTTTTCACACTGTATAAAAATCAGACATTTAAATTTAAGTGAAGTAACTCTCATTTTCAGTTATCTTTCTCACCTGATACCTGCCCAGGTGCCCTTAGGATAGATCCACAAACACAAAGGTATTCAAAGCACACGAAATACTACTGAGAACCTAACATTCCATCTATTTGAAAATAAGTTATGTCTTATCGCTCTGGGATCTTGGACTATACGTCTTTCCATGAATTTTTGTCTTGACCCAATGGTAAAAGCTCGATCTGAATAACAAAATAACCATGGGATTTGTGGATCGATCGATAATGATCCAAAACCTCAACTTAAAATCAAGCATATCCTTTGAGCAGTTAACTAGATATGTTCAAGTCGCGTGAAATTGTTTTTCGTGTATTTATACGAAATGAGCTTTCTGACAACATGTTAAAATTGGAATTGAAGTATATCTTTTTGAAATGGGGTTTACTTGGATTTAATCTCGACTTTTCACTGGTTATGGTGGAAAAGTGATAAATAAAATGGCTTTCACAAAAGAAATCTTTTGAGTGAAGATTGAAACGGCAGGGCTTATAACATCAGCAAAAATTTTGTTAAACAGAAGAACAAAACGAAACGAATTTGAAATAAAGCTTTATGCGTACATATAGCTGGATTCGGAAAAAAAGAAGTTGCACATGAAGGAAATTTTAATATTGAAAAAAAAGGGTTTTTCTTAAAATTTCCACCCACAACGAATAACTAAAAAAAGGTTATTTTTTAAAATCGAGTAGTGTACATAGTTATTATTCATCGTTTGTTGTTTACCGTTCGTAACATAATTCATCAAATTAGTGATGAGGATGCTGTCATTTTTGTCAATATGAATACATAAACTGACACAAATCACACTATAACAAATCACATCCCGTCAATCACATCGACGACGATAAATGGTTAAAGAGACAAAGCAAACGAACATCACATAGTGCACGGCTTGAAAAAAAAAACAAACAAACAAAATGCACCTGTCACGCGCGCTTAACCAACTTTGAATAATAGTAAATGGCAAGAGAGACAGTTGAGAATGTATCTGAACCTGACCACTTGACCAGACTACTTGAATCTCGAGACCGATTCACCTCTAGAGATGGGTGATAATGTTTTGTTTCAACCAAACCGAATGGTCCAAGTCTCGGGCGGCTGCTTCTGCCTATAGTACTTACCCACAATGGCAATCAGAATTAATGACTACACCTACAACTATTTATCACTTTAAATGTCGTTTGGTTTTGAATGTTCTTTGTTTTTCACAGATATATATTCGACTTTTTCACTGGCAAAATATAATATAATTACAGAAAAGATACCTGCAGTTATCTCGACAAAATCTACATTTGATTTTGACTATTCCACTAGAGTAAATTGATAACTGACAAAATTTGAATGTATTGAACTGGCAATTTTTTGTCTTGTCGCGGCAATTTTTTGACGTTTAATATATCAAATCTATGTGTATGAAATTCTATCACAAAAAAAATAAAAATAACCAATCATTCACATAGAGCTTCTGCAATATCTGCATTAGCAAAAGAAGGAGTTGGTGAACAAGAAGTAATTAAGCTCACAGGACATTCTTCTGTCCATTCTTTGAAACCATATTTACAATTAAATGAAGAACACCATTTCCCACTTATAGAGAACCTTCGAGAAAATAAAAAAAGGAATCCTCAGTTTCTAACTTAAATTCATCACAGGTTATGATGCAAAACAATCCCCAAAATAATGCTACAACGTACAATTATAATAATTGTACTTTTTACATAAATAAGTAATTTTTTTTGCATAATGCTATTATCTTTTTGGCTTTGTATAATTGAAGTTTACAATAAATAAAATGTTTAAACATATTATTTTTTAGTTTTTCTCTCGTGAAATAGTCATGTCGAATACCACAAAATTAAAAATTTTGTAAGGTAAAATTTTTCTCTCGTTGTATTCAAGTTTGTTGCTTTTAGGTAATTTTGCTCATGACATTCGCCTGACGGCTCGTGGTTTTGTTCAAAATGTCATTCGCAAAATTGCCAAGCAACAAACTTTCATGACGATCGAAAAATTTTGCTGAAAAAATTTTCACTCTCGTGGTATTATATATAATAAAAAATTTTGTTACCATAGTTGTTGTCATTGTGTTGTTTCTTGTCAGAAAACGTCAAACTAGTTTAGATCTAAATTGAATGTTTCTGAAGAAAAAATTAAAGTTGTTACACAAACCACAGGAATTAAAAAGGCAGTATCGGACAATATATCTCCAAGTATGTGTGCCTCTAAAGCTTCATGTTGGCGACTGTTTTCGCAGTTTTCATTGACAAGTACTATTTGAAAATTGAATATAAATATAGACCCATTACGAGTCCGTTTGGCAAAGGACTCAAAGTGGAGACAGATTCAAGGTTTCCAAGAAAAAAAAAAGTTGTGAAGCCATTACACCCCAGATCGCCTACAGGAAAAAATATTTCACTTATCCTCTTTTGAACTTACATGTCGAGGCAACTAAGCAGTGAGCTGCAAAGTGAATTATTTCCAACAAGAGTCAGATCTAAGAGGGACATATTGAATACAATCCCATACAAGGAGATGCTTCCTCCAATTATTCACTGATTCTTGGTGGAAAGTGATTTCGAACAAATGAAGAGGTGATTGCAGAAACAAACGCGTATTTTGCGGAACTTCCGGAAGATTAATTTTTTGATTGTTTGAAAAAATTGGAAGCTCGCTGTGTAAAGTTGAGAGGAGATTATGTTTAAAAATTAAATTTTTCTTTTACAGTAAAATAACTTTTTCATCACAAAGTCACTTTTCCGTCAAATCGCAATAGTTATTTATGTACCAAGGCAGTAAAGTGATTCTTTATCGGACGAGTCTGAAATTATGAGACGAGCGAAGCGAGGCGAATAACAGGCGAGTCCGATAAAGACACTTTACTGACGTGGTGCATACAAAATTTTATCGCCAACTGCTCAGAATTCAGAATATGAAAAACTGAGGTATATTTTATAGCATTTTATTATGACAAAGTAAACAGCAAATATAGAACAAATCTACTTATTATTTGTTATATTTAAATTGAAGGTACACCCTGAATCATTATAAAAGTTAATTCCTGAAGTCAAAGGAGCTCCAACAATAATTTGTTATAAATAAATCGCAAGAAAACTAATATCGAGCCGTAATAGGGAGAAGCGTGACACTGACAGATGATGATTCTCGAGTAATGTCAAAGTCAAAATACTTCACCAGACGCATATGTCACTTTACCAGACGCATTTATAAACTGTTTGCTTACTTCCGGAAATCAATCTGATAATTGATGGTTTTACTGACGGTTGGCGATAAAAGTATTTTATATAGACTGGTTATCCTTTGTTTTGTTGCACGGTACACACTGTTGGTACATTTGAAAAAAATAATGGAAGTAACAAGATAAATGACTAAAACGCTGATTAGATGTCGAGTTAATAGTATTATAATATTATAATCTTACAAATTTGTAACAGATGAGTGAAATACGCTGAAACCAGTCTGCAAGTAATATTGTTCCTTCTTATTACGAACCAGAATGGATGGTTATATCCTGCAGATATACGAACCCCGTTTAACTTAAGAGAGTAACTCATTATCTGTCCGGGCATATAGCCCGAGAAGTATATGTTTCTTATTAGGGAACGGTTTACTTTTTGAAAAGTAATTTTGAAATTTGTCAGGCCCTATAATAGTATATCTTGACATCTATTGATAACACGTTTTACTTAAATATAACAATTGCTACAGGAAGCTGTAACTATAACTCGAAATAGAACATTGACCTTTAGACCATGTGAACTGTAGACTTTTCGCAATGTAATGTGACACTTGATGATCAAAAAATTTATGTTGGGATTCTGAGAATTTACCTATAAGCTACAGAATCTGTAAGATAAAGGATCTGTAGCTTGAACCTTTACAGATTTGTGAAATTTGCTATTCTGGGACCAAATCTGTAAGAGTCATAGTTACAGATCTTTACCTTATAGGATTCAACTTCACTGCTGTTTATAATGTCTGAATTCTAACCTTAAAATCATTAAAAGTATTCAACAGTTTAGATCCCAATCATTTAATAAAAAAGTGGGAAGAGCTAGTGGCGCAATTGAAGGCGCAAATATTTAAATTAAAACTTGAAACTCTACAACTTTTTAACTAATATTCCATGAAAAATGATGATAATAATAATAATAATACAAACGCTCTGTACCACACCCTGTACTGCTTACAGTGACAGATGTCCAGTCCGTAAATATTTACGGGTAAATACGGGTAAATATTTAACGGGTAAGGTTAGAATCGCATTCGATATTTTTTGCGAAATCTATTTTTATCGGACAGTCAAAAGCTAAAAAGTCAATACTTAATTGGATATAAATTTCTCAGCAATATTTATAAGACCGCATAAAATGTATGTACCAAACGGCGTTCTTCTCTCGACTTCCCATTTTTCAAACTTGCTCCGGAAATTATCGTTTTTAAATAAAACAAAGCAATCAAACGATGAGTCACTTAAATTGAACAGGTAGGCTGAAAAAAAAATATGACGATGGAAAAAATTACTGGTTACAGGTTGGGTTTAAGATAATTGTATATAACAGATCTTGTTACGTAAGCTACTAAAATAATTTGAAAATTAGTGTAATTTTCAATAAAATTATAAATTTCATTATCCAATACTGATATAAATTAATTGTGAGAATCTTTTGGAGACTTTTTTTATTGAATTAACGTGCTCGGCAACTATGGCCACTTGCACAGGGATGATTACAGAAAACAGTTATTATTAACATAGTGATAAGAATGGGAAATAAAGATAGATTGAAGTTTATGATAAAGAGATATTATTTTTTATAATTTCAGTGTTGTCTCGATTAGGTTTGGGTCCCATAGGATGTCTAGCAGCTGGGATTTGAGGTTAAGTTGTCGTCTTTTTGTGTTAAATGTTCAACAATCAACCAGTATGTGTTTCACAGTAAATGCGAGCACTGGCAGCTTTGACAGGAAGGTATGTTGCTTGAGGTCGTTAAGGGCCATTCGCACCGGTTACACTTAAACGTTAAGTGTCACTCAAATCCATTAAGTGTCACTTAGTCGTTCGCACCGTATTTAAAGGCACCCTTAACGCGACGTTAAGTTATACCTTAACTAAGCTCGGAATATCCACGGCTTAAAGTTCCACTTAACCTCGAAATACTAATTTTGAAGTTGATTTATGACAGTTTAGATTTGAGTAAATTGTGCGTTGGTAGATGGTAGATCTTTGTATTTGTAATTTGTCTTATCGAAATGGAAATGTTAGATTTAGAATGACGAAGAGAACCACTCTCAATTTTCTAAGAGGAATTGAAATTGTTTATTTTCTATGACAATTCTATACTTCTTGCTAATAATATCTAATAGGTAATGATTTTTTACGTCGAGATCGTTTTTCTCCGCTCATATTTAAACTACATGACTCGGAAGAAAAAATACTTATCAAAATGTCAAAACCAAAGATGACACCAACTAATATCAAACGCATGTATCAAACTGGATCAAACTGCCGTTAATTGGTTATTCCTGACAAGATCTTCTTTTTCAAAAAACATTTTAAAATTGCGGCGTTTGTCAAATGGAACCTCCCACTTAGTTAAGGGAGGTACGGCGCGAACGAAGTTCCACTTAAATTATAAGTGTCACTTAGTTAAGTATGACTTTTTAGAATAATCGGTGCGAATGGCCCTAAGTGTGTGAGTTTGGTGTGACCATGGTGTGACCCATGTGTGACCCATTCGTAGCATTGATACTGCTTGTTTGGAGAGTCCAGTGGGGTCAGTAAACAGTGGAGTTGAAAATTGGCTGGATAGATAGTATAATAGTAAGGTATTGGTGAAGCTCCAATGGAAAATTGGAGAACATTTCACAAGTGAAATAAGTGTCGAAATTATGACATCCCATATCTAAATTACAATGAATTAAAGTAACGCCTCTAATATGTCGTGAGAGTGTCATTTCACCATAAATATTGTCACATTGACTTTATAGATAATTTTTAAACTGATATACAAATATTTTAATGTTACCGTATAATTCATTAGTGAGTTTCACTTTTGTGGTTTTAATTATTACGACATATCCTATTGCATCATTGACACCTTTAAATGGTAAGCATATTTAGACTAGATATATGTAGGGTACTACGTAGATTGCGTTTCTAATAAAACGTTTACGTCAAACTATTATTATCAATCTTTATTTACCACGTCATATTAGTTTATCCGTTTTTATTGATACTTTATTAAATTATTTATTTATATATAACCGTTGGAATATATTGTAGCGACAAACAATATAATTAATATGTACAGCACATTAAACTCCCAGGACCTGCATCATACTTTGCTGAAGATAGCGATGTATAGTAATAATGGTTTATAAACAAAATCGTGACAGTACATTTAAGTAATTGACGGGACCACGATTACATTATGTCCTCTTGGTCTCTGATAATTCAGGCTAGTTCTTCTGTGACTTTCTTCACTCGAATTCTTATTTTTGCTCGACCGTATATCCATATTATGTTCCTTTGAAAAACGATTAAGAAGTTCCTTTCCAGTACTGTTTTCAATATCAACCAATAGGGTTCTGAAAGATTGGAAAAAGCACCAAACATCTTTCAAGCGGAAATTCTCATGATAGAAACATGTGCTCAATATTGATGGAAGATAGAACGTATGGGTATTTAGTAGTTGTTGTGTGTGTGTATGGAAGCAGGAATGGCCTCAGCTGAAGGCTATTGGCCACAGAACTTTTTTTTTGCTCTCTATTGAATGTGTCTAGGTGAAAGATCTATTTTTGCTTGCTAAATGAAGTTTATTATAGAATCTAAAGTAGCTTTTTCTGTGCATGCCAGGAGAGAACTAATATTCAGTGGAAGAGGAAAGTTATG
>CAJUYH010000496.1:0-64980 GCA_910591685.1 Galerucella tenella | reverse complement strand
GTTCAATACTTTTGTCAATATTTCAAAATCCCGTATTCAGGCACTGTATAAATTAAAAATGTTTCATTATACCATCACTCGTTTGACAAAGCTACTGTGTTAGCGAAACGCGTCACAAGTTAATATTGAACTTCAGCTCAAATTAAATGAAGATTTAAAACAAACATATTTTGATTTTTATTAATGTTTGATATAAATTCACAGAGTGTTTGTCTTCAAACCAGTCCTCCTTATTACAAAAGTATCAATGTGACGACGCTGTAGGTCTCCCCGCTCTACGTCAGCCAGCTACTATCAGCCAGCTCGCACGCATATTATTCTACCGACCTAAGCAAAAAGGCAGTATCTCCAATTTTTACCATTTTCGAATTTCCTCTTTCTATAGGCTTCTTATACGATTATAAGTATACCTTACAAAGCTAGAGAGCAGTAAGCGTCTATACATTGGTCTGGTAGACTAAAAAAATTGCAGTAACTCAACTTGTTATCAGGTATTCCTTAGTTAAAAGGCAGAAACTACAACTCATACAAGTCTTTAAAGCAGTATCTCCTACAGAAAATGGAAATACTGCTTTTTAATCTTGCTACATGTCCCACCACAATTCTTATTTTCTGGGTGTAACTAAGCAAAAACGTATTGGTTCCTGTCAGTTTGCTGTGATAAGTCCCTTTAATACTATAAATTGTTGATTCTTTCAACCATTCTGTCTGTTGAGATCAAAGAAATGAAGCTGGAGGATTTTTTTGTTTAACCTGACAACTCGTCAATGTACAAAATAAACTATACAACACGGCCCTACTTGAAAGACATGGTTGAAGTTGTTGCTGAGCGAGGTAACAATTTATTTTATAAAACTAGCTTCCTGTCAAATGAACCAAGAGAATGAAATTTTTTTTTAATTAAAAGTAACCAAGGGTGGTTTCAAAGAACCTGACAGCATTTCAAAACCAAGAGGAATTGCAGAAGAAGGAAGCAAACGATTTTACAAAATTTGGGTTACATTAATACCTGAAAATCGAAGACAATTTTGGCAGAATCTGCCCGTCAATGATGCTGCGTTTGATGATACATATATTTACATACATAGATGTTGTGTTTTTTCAATAATTGATTCTATTATTTGTTTTCTAGCAAAATGTATAATTGAGCTTAATTGTATGATAAGAGAGTTCTTGACTAATAAAGTAAAAAAATGAAATGCTTTTTGTTGTCACCGTGCTTTCCGTTTGAGGAATACTATACCTACTTAACAGCAGTTACCGCCAACTAATTGGATTTATTGCTTTTTTATGCTGTTCATTCTAATATGCCTTGTTTTAAGGGAGCAACCGCCATTTCAATTAAAATTTATGAAAATATGGCATTAAAATATGAACGTATTCCATGATAAGCGAATGAACAACAACCCAGTTGAACAATTCCAGAATCCATGAATATTTTAATGGTGGCAAAGCTTTATTTACCAAAATCTGCATTATCCCGAAACTAACATTTGTGGAGATACTGCCTCCTTTCTTAGGAGAGCAGTATTGTTATCATCATTTTTCGTTTGCTGTCTCTCTTCTCTGTCTGCGCATTTGAAGTCTCAAGCTACATTGGTCGAGCTGTAATAGTTCCACTGATAACTAGAAAAAAACAATTTAGCATATTATTAAGTTTGAAGGTACCTATCGAAATGCTAGAGCTAATGTTCATTTAGCACCCTTAGCTATCAATTCAAATGAAGACGATAGTGATACTGAACTAGATTTGGGTGGAATACTTGTAAATAATATAGAATCAGCTCATTAGTTGTAAGTAGGTAACGTATATAATATAAGTATTGTTTTATTTATTTGATTTTATAAACTTACCCATATTCAGGCTAGCTCACTTATTATACGGGAGCATGAAACTTCTTCTCTCTTTGATCCTTGAGTTCTGTCCAATAAATTATGAAATAACCTTTATTTATTATTTTATTAGTTAACTATAATCAAGAATTCTTTTAACAATAAACTATATGCTGTAAATTTTATGTTATCCTCTCAAATTTCAATGAATCTCAATACACCCCTGCCCAGGTTGGTTTCCTATTGAGAATATCTTAAATATATAGAATGGCAACAATTTCATTACTTCAAATGCACTGTAATTGGAATGTTAGTTCAAATAAAAAGTGAAATACTGAGGATAACAATTCAATTAAATGGAATTTGGTGCATTTAGATATAAAAGGCTACTTGGATGTTACAAAATAGTTTGTAAATCTGTAATAAAACCAACATGATCATAAAACAAAAGAATTCTAATCTATACCATGGATTTACCTCACGTTTCAAGTGAGTTTATACTCTATATTTTTATAGTATGGGTAAAAAATATAGAATTATTCTCTAAATGTGAGAACATCTTGAGCACATTTTTGATTTATTCATTGGAAACAATAATATTATCCCAGCTATATAATTCAGGAGCAGTCATACAGTTACAGACTATGGGTACCTTCACACACAGGAATAGAGCTGCAATTCAGAACCCTAGTGCCACCGAAGTCACGAAAGTTACGATGACAGACATCAAAATATTTATCAAGACATCGGTAAACAACGCTCGGCAACACCAGTGGTCCCAATCTCACGATAAACTTGGGGCCGGTTTTATAAACTGTAAATTAAACCCGTGGCTACTCGACCTTGGTTTGAAACTCAACCGGCGGTTATAAAGGTTTCCGTTGGGTCGAACTTGACCAACCGAAGTTTTAAACTTTTCTACCTGCGTCGGCTACACTTTCTCACTACTCTCCAACAGTTTGCCACATACACCCTGTAGTACAAGGAGAATCTGCGGGTTCTACGGTTGGACGAACGGACTGTTAACCATCAGTTCGACTCTCTGTTGATGTTTATAATACGGATATTGCAGTTTGACCCCAGGTTGTGACTTATAATACCGGCCCTAAGAGAAGTGAAAAAAACAGTTAAACTGTGGAAGGCCGTCCCAGAAACCAAGAAAGAACAAGTTATCCTGACCCGTCTTAGAATAGATCACACCCGATTTTCCCATGAACACTTAATGTCGAAATCCCAATAATCCCGCTGTACAGTGTGTCCATTTTTGTTTGTTTGTTTTTCATACCTATTACAGTAGTTTAGTACTCAATATTTATTGTTCATTTGGTAGCGCTAATAACCTAAAGGGTTGATGCGCTTTATTTTTCTTGTATGAAAAAAATAATAATAATATATGTCACTGACCTCTTGAAGTGGGAATTAATTTAAATCTGGCCAGATAACTAGGGCTGCAGTACTTGAATTATTCTATGAACTGGATAAAACTGTCTTAATTCACTTCACTTCAGGTATTTATCTTATTAGTTATACTATACACCTTTTAAGTTATTTACTTAGGAGAGTTTCAGAATTCTGATATTAATTTTTATAACATTTCCTCTTTCCTCTCCTTCCAAGCCAAAAAACCAAGACCAATTGAATTTGTTCAATTCCAATCGATAAGTAAAAGCTGAATTTGTGTTAAGGTTAGGTTAGGTTAGGTTTGTGGTGAGTGGGTCTATAAGGCCCTCCACTGCGACCCACAAGAGTCTATTGTGGCTCACACCTATTCAGATTTCACCAAACAAATTCAGCTTCTTAACAAAGCCGATTATTTTATTTGGTGAATGATATTTCAGGTCCGAGGGCGAGAGAGAGACCCTGCCAAACATCAGATACCTGATTCGAGCAGCGGCGGGGCAGGCACAAATTATATGCTCTGCTGTTTCATCATCTTCCAAACAAAGACGGCAAGTCGGATCTTCCGACAGTCCAAGTTTAAGCATACGATGATTCAGATGACAGTGGCCTGTGAAAAGGCCTGTTAGACAACGTAGGTCATGCCTGCTATGGTCTAACATTTGTTCGGAGACATACTTCGAAGGATGTATAAAAGCCTTTGAATGAATCAATCCTGGTAAATTATGCCAGAAGTCTAAAGCTCTTCTTGCTGTCCAGGTATTTAGTGTTTGTTTGGCAAAACTTATTGCGATGCCAATTGTGGGTTCTGGTCCGATAGAAACACGTGCGGCACCCTCCCTTGCAAGAAGGTCTGCCTTCTCGTTTTCTTCCATGCCAGAATGGCCAGGGATCCAGACCAGCAATACTTTATTGAGTTCTCCTATTAAGGAGAGTCTTTTTTGGCAGTCTAAAACCAATTTCGACGTTACACGCTAAGAGCTAAGTGCTTTCAAAGCCGCTTGGCTGTCCGAGAAAATTTTTATTGTTCTATGTATGAGATTGGCTTGCTCCACTCTCTCCACACATGAAACAATGGCGTAAATTTCCGCCTGAAATACGGATGCATAGGATCCTAGAGAGGTTGAAATTTCTGTCCTAGGTCTGCGCCCGTATACACCTGCACCAGAGCCTGAGGGTGTTTTTGAGCCGTCTGTGTACCAACAGCTGTCTGCTCTTAATAGTTCATCCTTACGGAGGACCCATTCATCTCTATTTGGAATCAGGACGGTGTGAGGCAGGTCGTAGTTTACTGTTGGAGGCATTATGTCAGAGGTCATTCCCAGAATACTGTGACTTTCACTGTC
Organism: Galerucella tenella; assembly: GCA_910591685.1. NCBI lineage: Eukaryota > Metazoa > Arthropoda > Insecta > Coleoptera > Chrysomelidae > Galerucella > Galerucella tenella. Next base: position 60,403 of record CAJUYH010000496.1, on the reverse strand, counting down.
CGCTAGTATTCTGCTTCGTCCTGCATAAGCCTGATTAGTGCATTTAGAAACATGAACAATTCTGTATGCTGTCCAAAAATATATGGAGAGGAGGTAGGTCCAGAAGGATTTCCATGGCTGCTGACGGTGTGGAGCTGATAGCACCAGTGATTGCCAGACAAGCCTGCCTCTGTAAACCAGAGAGCTTTGCTTGGGCCGTTCGCCCAATTTGTGTTTAGTAATTTGTTTTACAAAATAAATTTTATTTATGTTTTAGTATCAAATGTTACAGAATACGGATCTGTTACTGTTTCCTGTTAATGGAGGATTCATATACTTTTTTAACCAAAACTAAATCCTTGATGCCAAAAGCAGAGTCAACGAAATATTGTGAAACGAAACAAAACAGCTGTTTGACCATAAAAGGTTGTCTATAGTAATAAATGGAATGATCAATTTGTCAACGTACTTCCCAATACAAAATTACGAACTACAATCTTAATACTATATAAAAATATTGAACCAATATGTTTATTTTATTTTTTTCCACCCCAAACAAACAAAATTAGTTTGAATATTTGAATTTCTTTATGGGTAACTTTATTTCCCTTGATAATTCCTACCCTCACATCCACACCCTATTTCAAACATTAAATTAGCTGTTTGCTAACAGTAACCCAGCTTCCAATTAGTTTGAATCATGTTCCAATGTACACATGGCTAGCTAAATACACGAAGAACGTGTAAAAGGAAGCTCAACTATGATAATAATTTTTGTTTTTTTTTCAAATATTATATTTTAAACTATTAACTAAGACATTTTTCACACAAATACTCTGAAATTTACCACAAAAATTTTTATCAATAATATTTTCTGTATGATATGACCAAAATTTATCCAGGAAAAATATATAACTGTATTATATATTATATATTAAATTTTATAAAGCTCGCACAAGATTCACCACCTACTGCATTATGCAATGAAGAAAATCGTGACCATTTACATTCAATAAATAAATTTTCACCCTTTAGTTGATATTTCAAGTCATTCCATTGTTTAAAACGCGAATAATTGGCAATAGATGGGTATTATTATCAATATACATTTTTAAATTATTCAACTGCGTCCTTTAATATCAATTGACCATATGACTTGTTAAAAAGATTGGCACTGTATGAGTCAGCCCCTATGGAGTTTTATACAGATGAGTCAAGGGCTGAACCCATAAAGTTATTATGGCCACACAATGTTTGCGTGTATGCTACTTCGTTTTTTGTCTATTGCTCGACTACTATCTCAAAAATATCATTTATAATGTAGTCCACACTCTAGGCCAGTACCTACACATTTTAGTTTTATTCTATAGTTGAAGTTAGATATTTAAGACGCAGCAAGATTTTTTTCATGTTTGAATATAATATTTTTTTGTCCTCAAAAACTTTTCAAGAAACTAACAATAAAAAAAATGATACATATGAATAAATACTGAGAACAATAAAGAAGATGTCAAAACCAAATTCATCATAATTTAATAAAATAACAAATTAGTTATCAATAGCTACACATTTTTCCCACCTATCATTCAAATATCCACCATGTCTCTTCAATGTTTTCACACTTGCTTCAGCATTGACCAAGACAGCACAGAAGTCCTTCGTAGACAATGTCCCGTAACAGTTTCTGGATTCGGCAAATCCAAAATATAGCATTTTTGCTTGTGATTACCCAACAAGCTGAACTGTGCAACGCTTTCACGATACGTTAAAAAAATTCTTTCCACTACCGACGAATGCAAAAACATTTACTTTCCGGAATGTCATCCACCATAACAGAGCCCCTATCTTCAATGTGATTAATCTTCTTGTTCAAAAGCCATTAACCTCCACAGCCCCCGAAATAACCCATAATCAGTACTACCAATCGTTCCAAATTGCATTACATACTTCATGTAGTGGATGTTCTTGATAAGGAGCATTCTTAAAGAATTTGAAAATATCAACCCGACTGAACAGTTGACTTTTTTGGCTCATAGTCTTTTATTTTTCTTCAAGAGCTCATCCATATCTCAAATGTGGTTTGATGAAATCCAAACTAATAGTTCAATAAAACTCAAAGTCCAAACCACAATAAATTTTTATCATAGTCCCCAAAGAGGACACATATGATGCTACTAGTTTCTGTACATTACTACCATCATCAGGCTACAATAGAAAGAAATGGTACACTTAATAAACAAAGATCTTATGGAATTATGTTAGGATTATTAAAACTAGAACTATAGCTTTAATGTAATATTAAAGATGAACAAATAATTGATAGTACAAATTGAGAATATCACGATTGTTAAAAATCACATTTTAGAAATTGTTAAAATATAAAACTTATATTACAAAAAGGACATGAAATTGTTTTCAAATAATAACAAGTTATATTAGTATGTAGTCAAAATTAAAATTGTAGTTACCTGTGTGAAACATACAATACAAGGAAAGTCGGGTTGTTGATAAAAGTTAGAAATTTTAGTATCCTAATGCATACTGTATCTGTATCTGTAGAGTAGGGAGGGTGAGTGTGTAGGCTCACAGCACTTAGGTGACTTAGGTGACCTAGGACCTCCTAGGTCATTGTCCATCCTGTCCTTCTCAGGAAGGTGGACAGGTCACTAGGAGACATCTCCTTTATATCGGCAGGTGTAGGCCAAGACTCACCGAACACACACTCTCTTATTGACGATAACTTCGGACACTCGCATAAGACATGCCTTACAGTTTCATCTTCCTGTTCACACATCCTGCATAGAGGTGTGTCCACTAGCCCCATAGTATGGAGGTGTTCCCTTAGTTGACAGTGACCAGTCAGAAATCCTACTGTTAAACGCAGGTTTTTCCTGGTCATCGCCAAATATTTTTTCGGCGCCAGCTTACCAGTTTCGCCCAGGGTGATCCTGGCAAGACTGCATCCTTTGATTCCATCCCATTTCTTAAGGGATTGAGCATGGGTGTAATGTTTGGCTAGTTCCGCAATTATCGAAGTCGTTAGGCCGTAGGTGTCACTGGGTCCCAGAATTTTTAGTCCAGCGGCTTCCCTGGCTGAAGAATCAGCAATGCAATTTCCTTCACTCCTGTTGTGCCCTTTAACCCACCTCAGGATAATATTGTTATCTGCCGAGGCGTCAGCTAAATCTTGGTGGCACTCTAGTACTATCCTCGATATAACACGTTGTCTGTTCAAGGCTAATAGGGCTTGTCTACTATCAGTGCAGATTATTATGTTTTTGCCAGAAATTTCTCTTCTGGTTAGTTGAGATACCAGCTAGTTCTGTTTCAACCACACTGGTATTGTTTCCCATTCCCCACTTAATCTTTAGGCTTAGTGTTTGTTAAACAAAAACCTGGTTTGAATTGCATCATTGGCTGCCTGCAGCAGAGGTAGCGCAGTGAGCGCTTACTGCCATAGGCTTAACCTCAATTGGCCCACTCCTACTTCGGGGTTTACACCAGCCGTGCGCAATCGTACTATGGCCATTAACGCAACCTCCTTGACGTGCAGGTCCAGAGGGGTCAGACCAGTAACGCATACTTATATAAAAATGTAATTTTTAACAATCGTAATATTCTCAATTTGTACTCTCAATTATATGTTCATCTTTCATATTACATTAAAGCTATAGTTCTAGTTTTAATAATTCTAACATAATTTCATAAGATCTTTGTTTATTAAGTTTACCATTTTTTTCTATTGTAGCCTGACGATGGCAATAATGTACCGAAACTAGTAACATCACATGTATCCTTTTTGGATACAATAATAAAAATTTATTGTGGTTTGGACTTTGAGTTTTATTGAACCATTAGTTTCCTTTGCTTTTTCGTTTGAGAAACGCTTCCAGCTCCTGAAACTCACTCCCATCTGTATCATTATAAATTCTCCTAATTAATTTTTCCATTGACCACTTAGTCGAAAGGAAATTAGTACTGCACGATTCAGACTGTAAGAAAAAAATCAATGCACTTGAAGTAGAGAGTAGAAGAAGAAAAACATGCCACGTCTTGAAAGTAAGCCAACATTATAGTTTATATGTTCGCTTTCAATACGGTTAACTTTCAGCCACTGCAGGAATTTGTCATGTTCTTTTTCATTCTTCCGACCTTTGCTTCCGACTACTATGTCGACATTTTAAATATATTTAAAATTCAATATTATCCACATTGTTTTTTGAGTTTTCATACCAATGTTTAATTCATTATATTTTTTTAAATATTTTACCCTGTGAATGAAGAAATAGTTTCAGATGTTTTAGTATTATTTTTATATAATATATTTATTATTGTTTCTACTTTTTCAAAACTGGCCTATTCAGGTATGAATTAAACAACGTTTTACACAGTCGGGTAGCATGCAAGTGTCTTGTTTTTTTATTCCACGGTTTGTCTTCATTTTGTTCCATTTACACGATGAAATAATGGCGTAATAAGCTAGTCGGCTCGCTTGTTAAAAATTTGATTCATATTTTTTCAACAAAACAGATACGACAACTTTGCTGTTTTTATGATGTATGTTGTCACGAACCAAGTAAAAAATTGTTATGAAATTTAATTGTATTCGATGTTCATTATTGTAAAAGTTAACCATACTCTCCATTTTTTTATTCCACTGAGGAATAGAATGGACTCCATCCATTTTTGAGTTGAAATTCATCTAAAAATTATATTTTATTGAATAGTTCTCGAACGGTCTGAAAGAAATACTAGTACACAACAAGATTACACATAACGGTATGTGTAGTTTATTTATAAGTATTGTCTTTTATAAACTCTATGTAAAATGGAGAACTATAAACCAAACAAAATCATGGATATTTTATTTCTGCTATAAGTTCTACAGCTTATATAACCAAGCAGTTCAAGGTGACATGTGGCATAATTAATTCGGTAATTTGGCACAGTATGCATGAAGTGTATATTTTTGAATATCGATTAAGGCATATGGATCAGATTGCCCCACAATTTAGTTTTAAAAAACGAATATCCAGTTCACATTCCAGAGAAAAAGGACTGGGAAGCAGGGCCTCCTATAACAGCGAATCTCCACTGGCACACTGATGTCTCTAAAACAGACTCTGGAGTGGGCGCCGGAATATGTGGGGTACAAGAAAATATTACGATCTCTCTAAGCCTAGAGAAACATGCTATGTCTTTGAGGCAGAGGTAATGGCGGTGCAATGCTGTGCAGAAGAGTTGATGAGACGAAAAGTGGATAGCCAAGGAATCGTCATCTACTCCGACAGCCAAGCAGCACTGAAGATGATAGGTACGCTCATATCGGACAACGTAAAATCTGGTGTGGGAGTGTTGCAAGGCCCTCAACAGACTAGGTAGTCATAATAGAGTGACCATAGTCTGGGTACTAGGTCACCAAGGAGTAAAAGGCAATGGAAAGGCTGATGAATTAGCCAAGCAGAGAGCAGCAAGGGTCGTCAGAGCCTCCCTGTGGAATTGCTAAATGCCTAGCTGAGGAGAGCATCCACAAATGGATAAACAACCAGGCGTTGCGCTGGTGGTATTAAACCTCAAAGCAAAGGCACGATAAATCATTTCTTAAGATCCCTTCGGCCAATCTGTTACACGACCTACTACGTCAAAGTAAAAGTCGAGAAACGACGAGGATGATGGTAGGAATGCTGACCGAACATTGTAGGTTGAGAAAACATATGCACACAATTGGCCTAGCAGATGACAGCCTATGTAGGTTCTGTCAGCAAGAAGACGAAACCACGGAGCACATACTCTGTAAGTGTGAAGGCTTAGCAAGGGCACGGTTTCATATACTCGGAGGAGAAAAACCGAGGGCAGAGAGCTACGTTAGGGAATAAAGCTAGATATTGAGCTCAAAATATAGGGAGGACCACAATAGATCTGCAAAAGTCACAGTTGGATAGGACAAAGAGCCACTCCAATTCTAATCTAATCTAAACAGATCTAAGGCATTGTCTCTTTCACGTCGGACGAATAGGTGATACAGAGAAAGGATTTAAAAAAAATGTAAAATGAGAACAGTAGTTTATGAGGCAGATACTTTTTACCAACCGAAATTGAGGAAAACCTAGTACATTTCTGATCATTTTCTTGCGTCTGATTCACCCTCCGGAATTTTTTTCTCAAACTGTAGGGCTTACGGCTGCCAATATATGGTACCTTTATCAAATCACTCGGTACTATGTGTACACAATAAAAGTGATATGGTTTAAAGTGGAGGAGTGCTTGCTGTGACTGCCTGTTGTATCTTTATTTTTTAACTTCTGGTTTCTTGAGCTTGATGAGCTTTTTACATTAGTAAGTTTTGTAAGGTTTGTGGTAAGTCAATGACAGAGTCTATTGTGGTTCACGCCTATTCATATTCCACCAAACAAATTCAGCTTCTTCACTAAGCCTATTAAGTCAAGAGACATAACATCTACTAGACATCATATACTCTATTCGGGCTGCGGTGGGAAAGGCACAAAACATTGGGTTTTGCTGTCGACACGTCGGATCTTCTGACGGTTCAGATCTAACTATATTATGATGGTTCAGATGAAAGTGACACCAATGGCAGGTCAATCGAGAAAATCACATATGCCTTCCTACTTTGCTAGAGAGTCTGCCCTCTCATTACTATCCTTACCAGAATGACCAGAAATGGTCCCTTTTGGTTTCTTCCAACCTCTCCACACGAATCAAAAGCTTAAATGTCCGCACTACTGCTTAAGGATGGAGAGTGTTTCTGAGCTATCTATGTACCAACAGTATCTCTTCCTAGCCGTTTTTCCCTAGGGAGGACCCAGTGAACTCTATTTAGAATCAGGTAAGTCGTGGTTTACTATTACTACGTACCTACATATAAATGAGTCCTTAATCTTAGAAGTATGAATATCATACAACGTTAACTATTGTTTTGTTATAACGTAAAATTTTTAAAGTGTTCCTAGTATAAAACAATTGTTATCAAATTATTATTATTAAATAACAGACAATAATATTAGTAGCCCTTGAGATTAGAACTTCAACGTTACCGTATATTTCAAGAAATTGAATATTTTATAACAATTTGGGACCCTCCAACCAAGCATTAATAATAAAAAGAAGCTCATCATGACGTACACTTTGCACCTGCCACGTTTTCTCAAATAATTTACCACAAAAAGATACCTGTCAATGAAGAAGCTGCATCTAGCAGCGAAAGAGATCCTTAAGGGTATATCGATTAAGGTCGACAAGTATTGTTGCACCTGCTTGATCACAGTGAATCTGGGCGATGGCGATACATGTACAACGGCGGAACGTTGGGATGATAGAAAGGAGAAATAATTGAATAAATATTTTGTTGAAAAATCAATGATAATAATTTATACATTCACATAGAATGGTTATGTTCATTCATAATATATAACACGATAATCTATACGTACGTTTTCTTTTGCATAATGAATATTTTCCGTATTGATTCCAATTAAAAGAAGAATTAGAATGCTGAAAGGGTTACGTCTATCCTAGCGGCTGTCTCAATCTACTAACAATTCGAATTTGAACATCGAAATGTTCCGAGAAGGATTAAATTAAGTGCGGAGGATCAATCGTTGATGAAATTTATCTTCAGTTGATTAGAATTCACCATCATATTCACAAACATAAAATAATTACATAGCTTAAGTCAATATATGGTTAGCTTCTAATACCATAAAAGGACTCATTGTGTAGGACCGATAATCTTTGAAAATCAATAAAATGGTAGGCTTAGTTCATTATCATCTTTATTTTCTATAAAACCGTTCAAATTTTGCAATTCTTTTCGCTGACTGATATTTTTTTGCGCGATCAATCTTTTTTGTTCATTTACAGCATCGGTTGTCAGGACGGTAGGTTGTGTTTACTGGTTTCTAAGTGTAACACGTCGGTAAGTGATTTACTTACCGTTCAGACGTCGGTAAGTTAATTACTTACCGACGTCTCAGCCCTACATACATTTAAGTGGTCTTAAATAATATATTACTTCATTCATTACACAAAAGGAACAAAAAAAAATAAGATCTATATTTTTTTAATGAACAGAACCGAACAGAACAATATAAAAAGTAATAAATTGCATGGAAACAATTTCACTAAAATGCAAATTATATTTTGAACTGATCGAGAAGAATAAATGTCACTTTTGACTTCTCGTTGATTTCGAGGCAATTTAAATTATTTCATACGATATTCATAACAATACGATCGCGCAAAAAATTGTATAAGCATCTCAAACGTTAAGGGTAATACCGGTCTCCATGTAAACAACCCTTACCGTTCTTAATACTCAATATACTGAAATTACATTGTTTTTAGTGCCTTTTCATTAGCAATCCTTTCACAGAAACTTCCAACGTGGTCTACAATGCTGCCTTGCGATACTTTCACTCTTTTTTGCACGTTTTGCTCTATACTTTTCTTCCGCTTTTCAAGCCTTCTTTTTCGTTATGTGTTAGTTTTAGCTTTATTATCATTCGTTACCATATTGTTCCCAAGAGTAAATAGTCGACCCCTTAACAGTTTTGATAGAGGGGCCAAGGCTCTAATTACAAGTCCCATCTTTGAGGGGAACACGTTAACGACATAGCATTTTTAGCCACCCTGATGCCACACACTTCTCAACACAATACGAAACCTTGACTTGAATGGGAATCCATGCTTGAATCCTAATTCAAGTTCTGTTTCTTAACTCTAAAATCCGCCATGCACTTAGCTCTACTTGTAAAGCAATTTCATTTGATACCCATTACCCAAATTAAGAAAATTGTAAATTTCAGATCAATCTTTTATGAGGAAGTGGCTACTGAATTTCACCCAAACAACTAACAAGTGAACCAAACTGTTAAATGAATGAATTGATAAAGTTTTCATGAAGACTGTCTTCATTATATTGGAGTAAACATGATAAAATTTACTTTTAATAAAAACCAATTTCGATGAAATTGTTTTTTTTTATCTAAACGTAAACAATTCATGTCTTATAATATTTCTGATACTTATATTGGTACGCCTATGCCTTCTGAGATTTGAACATAAGTTCATCCGCTGCAGGTAAACAAAGACAGTGATTACTTGATTTCCGGCGTAGAGCATTTCGAATCTAAGAAACTCGGTTTACAACAGAGAACATCCAATTGGGGAGTCTCTGTTGGTTGTATTTTATTCTGTTACCCACCAAAGTTCTTCCTTCAGGGCCGATGCAAACTATTAGGTGGTAATAAAAATTTGTAATAGCTGTTCGCTAAAAGGCTTTGCTGGGTATTGTTGTTAAGTGGGTGATAAACAGAAGTACCTACCAGTTGTGGTGTTTGTTACAATGTACACCTTGTCCATAAATCCATATAAATATATATATAACGGTTAATGCTCCATTAAAAGTGGTGGTAGCTTGGAGCGCTATAAATAAAACGTATGTATTATACAGGAAACAAATTTATAAAAATGATAGGAAATGTGATTACCCATGAAAATGATCCCCACTATTTTTGTACTACGATTCACGGTTAACGAGAAATTGAATGAAACGCGTTTTCGAAATCCGCGTCTTCTAGCTTGGATATACAGATCGCGAAAAGTCTATTCGATGCATACGATTTACACAAGTACAACAAGGAAGATATGAGAAAAACTACTTGAAAGACAGAGAAGAATAATTGTCTGCAGTCAGCGTTTGGTGTGTGTTCTGTTCCAGAGCTACCAATCTGATATGAAAACGGCGTTGCCAGTTTAGAATGTTTAGTACTTTCTGAGGAATAAATAACTTATTTTTCATTTGACTAAACACGGGATAACACCGTTTTTATTGGGAGAAAATCGAGATTGGTAATATTATTGCCTTTTGAAAAATAAGTGAGATCAACACAAATAAGAATAAAATACTATACTTCAAGAAAAATTTTGGACAAATCACAATCTGCGATAAATAAAATCTATACACTGCTTTCGATTTAACAATTATTGGTATTTTACATTGTTGCCGACAAAAGTTTGGAATAACTTTTACAGATAAGTACATTTGGCAACAGCTGACTGAGCACAATTATTCTTCTCTCTTTCAACTAGTTTTTCTCATATTTTCCTGTCGTACTTGTGTGAATCGTCTGCCTCGAATGGTCGAATAGACTTTTCGAGGCATACCAAAAAAAATAAACCGTTTGGTAGAAAATTGCACTATGAGCCTCTCTTTTTGCTCTGGCCCTTGGAATATCTGAGATGTTATGTGTAAGTCTAATGCATTTCAGTTTATTTCCTATTTGATGATGTTTATGTTATCTATCCTGTTCTCGTATTAGGTAGGTGTATTAAAAATAGATTGTTTGTTTATATTTATCGCGGTAACCACCTGTCGCGTTTTGAATTTGAAGTCGTTAGAATATGATACTGGCAACGATTTAGAGCAGATGTTTGTGTCTGTTCGAGATTTGATTTTGCTGAAGAAAGACCTGAATGGTTTTATTTTTGAAGGATTAATTTCAGTAAATTAAATAGTGTGGAATGAATTTCGTTTAATATAACTGAATTTCATTGCATACATTGTCGTGTAGTATAATGATGAAGTATTGGTGGATTTATCGGAAAAAATGTCGAGTCTCAAAATAATTTCATTTGTTTATAATCCACAATAAAAAAATTGTGCATAATGAAAAATGCTGAAAATTCGTGAAATGGAGTTCCTGAGACGAGCAATCGATTGGTCGACCCTTAGTTTTCTGATAAAATCATTTTCCTCCAACCACTATGCAAAACACTCTTTTCTACACAAATTTTTATACGCAGAGCAGGCCTTTCTCAATTCTTTTGATAACCATTGGAAAAGTAATGCGAAAAGTACACGCTATGGCACTTTTCCGCACCGAAATGTCAAACAAAGCTACCTATGACCTGTCAACTTTTTTTGACAATTCAATCTAATAGTGAATTTCTGTACAATTTTTCAATTTAACCCAAAATCAAGTAAACTATATACTTCTTTATTTATTCTAATTTATTAATTATAAAATCATAAACCTATTAAGCATTATTTTAGAAATTATGAACCAAGATCAAAATACTCCTCCAGACAAAATTTTTCAAATTTTACAATTATTTATACATTCAACTGATTTTCCAAATTATTTTCATATTGTAAGTTCTTTATGTTCAAAGTTTAAATGAAATAACCATATAAATTACTGTATTTCCTCCATTAATACATGTGGTTGTAGAAAAAATATTGTGTACGCAAATTACTTTTCCCACTCGCTAGATTTGCGGCACTCGCGTTACGGCTCGTGCATCAAACTACTACAAACTACTCTCGCTCATCTGCAAATAGTTTCATGACATTCCCAAAAAAAAACTTAAAAGTTTTTATGATATGAACTGTCGAAGGATAAAAAGCAACAATAGAAGAAATATCAGCTTAGTAAAAACGAGGCAAATAGACTTCAAAATATTCAGAAAAGAAATGGAGAACTTAAAGGCAGTCTTTGACACGATCAACAGAGAAATATAGTGGAAAACATAATATATTATAGCAGAGAAATACATTGAGTTGTAAAATCAATAAAGGACGAAGTGATAACACAAATTCAAGTAAGTGGCGAAAGATATGGACCGTTCAACATGGAAAAAGGAATTAAACAACTCCATTACGCTTTATAATAATAAGGGACTCGTTAATAAAGAGCACGAAGTCAGGCTGAGGAAAATATCACGGCTATAGTATATCCAGATTTAATAGCAATTATTAAAATATACCCTTTTTTATATGCAGATGATATAGTTCTAATAGCAGACACGAATAGTAAAATGCAATGCTTAGTATATATATATATATCAAAAGGAAATACTGAAACTAAAAATGAAAATCAATACGGAGAAAACAAAATATATGATTACTAACCAAAAAGGAGAAGATAAAGGAAAGGTAGCTCGAACAAGTTACATGTTTCAAATACCTATAGGAATCATATAAACAGATGACGGGAAGATAGATGCAGTTATCAATGATAAATTAAGAAAGGCCGCAAGTATCTATCATATCATATTGATTAAACCGTAATGGTGAAGAAGGAAATCGACGATAAAACAAAAATAAATGTTTATAACTGCATAACCCTACCGATAACTACTTTTAAAAGTGAGAAGTGGATCACTTTACAAAAGCACGAATCTTTTGGAGTGTTTCCAGAGTAAAGTTCTTGTTTCTTATCACAAATATATGGTATTTCTGTGTTAGATGTTAATGAATGTTTGGTGTCCAGTAGATGTTTCACGTAATGAGATTTATTAGGTTGTGTTCAGCTGAATGTTCGTGAGTGTTCATTGTGGCTAATTTCGAAATATCCGCCAGTTTGACCAATATAGACAGAATTACAAGTACATTCTTGACATTCAAGCTTGCATATCCCAAACGTTTTCAATGGGGATATTTTTGTTTTCACATTTAACGATTTCTCACTCACATTGCTCTCTGTTTTGAAAGATATTGGTCGCTAAAGATATTATCTTTGGAATATTTTCAGAAATATCACCAGCAATATGAAGTTTTTATTGGTTTCCCATATAATTGCACAGTTTTATTGATCTTAGATGGGAAAAAAGATATACACAAGCTTCAATATTTGTACAATCATATCTTTTTCCTTTTCACAAATAGTGGAATTAATTATTGGAAACAGCTATTTTTATTCATAACAATAATTTGAGTAAATTCCACAATGTAAGGGTCCTAACAGTGAATTCAATGTAAATATAACCCAAGTAGCAATTTAAATTCTATAAGGGTTGTATAAACAGCTACAAGATATATCTTATAGGATACTGAAATTCTTATAACGGTCTACAAAACCATTAAATGATCCTTATACAACTTTACTAAAAAGGGCCCATTTTTATACAACTGTTTGGTTGTATAACAGTTCTATTGAGAGTTTATACAACTCTTATATGACTGTTTAATACACATTTATACAACTCTTGATCGTCTGTTTTATAATCATTTATTCAGAGTGTTCAGGAAGGCTGAACAGAAATCTGCATCATGGTAACATTTGGTCATGATTCGGTTGTCCAACGTGGTTGTGTGCGGCTAGCGGCACTATACAACCTTTATAGAATCATTTGCTTCCTAACCTCAAAGTGGTGTAATTTGATATTGTTATTGTCTTGTCGGTCATATCAATTTGTGAAAATAATGTTTAAAATAGTCGAGACTATTGAGGAAGGTAACAAGAACTCTTTCTCACTCAATTCATATACTTTAACTGTATGTGTCACCCAACAAAATAAGATATTTCAATGCAAAAGTCACTTCAGTTGTGAAACGCGGATTTTAGAACAAATTTATTCTGTCATACACAGTTTTATCCTATAAGACATTTATGAAGGAGATAGGCTTATAGTATTCAAAGTTCACGTATAAAAGTGTTTTATAATGCGACGCAATTGAATGCTATAAAATATTCATTATACAACATTATACAGCTTCAATGAGACAAGCTTAAGTAACTATTATATAATGTTGTAGCTGTTAGTTATATAGTATATTATAGAGCTCTTATACAATAGGTATAAAAGTCTTATAAAATGATATTTTGATATTGTATAAACTTGCTTATAAGCTATAGAATCATTTAATACAACAACTTTCTTTAAAAAACAAAATTATCGCAACAAAAGGCCTAATAAAAGCAAACAGTACTTGAAGCAACGCTATTCGACTGTTATACAACAATTCAGTCCTCCTAGAATTCCATTTTGCTAGTTGGGAAGTTATAAATAACAAACTGTTTCTAACAAATATTCCAATAATTTAAGATTGATTATAATATCAATATTTCAGCTTCTGTTTATGGGGTTCAAACCATATCTAATAATATAGTTTGCATAACGGATATTAACAGGCATGGGTCTCCTAAATAATAAGATTAACAATAGATTACCTTCAAATGACATCCTAGGAAATGGGAAGTGTCAGATGAATCTATTACTTTATACTTAAACTAACTCTCTCCCAGCGTACCTTAACTTTATATAATTTACATTGCATGCATACGAATGAATTCAATTGGGAGTTTTGTTAACATTTCCATCGTTTTTTTGGTTGATATACAGGGTATTTCATCAAGAATTATACACATAGTTATTGACGGAACCCAATATGAAGATTCAAAATAGAATATTTGAATGGAGTATTCCTCTTTAGCGAGATACAGGGTATTTTATTGTAGTATTGTTTGGTAAGGAGAAATACACATAGATTCAAAAGTTTTGCATCACCCTAAATCTCCGAAAAAAAATGTGTTCATTATAAATGGATCAGAGATTAATCAAATAATTAGTTCCAATAAAAAAAAACGTGTATATTTGTCAAAAAAATTTATTATCCAATAATAAACTCGCTTTAAACATAAAAAGTATTCTTAGAAATTAAATAAATTAAATACAAATTGATTCTTTTTAAAGAAAAGGTTCAGTGAGAACCTGCATGAGAACTTTTAATAAAGAGTATTTTCACCTCTAGAATTTATGCAAGCTTGAAGTCGCCTGCCCATGCTGTTTACCAAATTATTGATATTCTGTTGGGGAATACTTCGCCATTCTTCTTGGGCCGCATGAATAAGCTCTTGTACACTACTGAGTGGATTTCTGCGTGCTGCCACTGCCCTGGCAACCATGTCCCAAGCATGTTCTATGGGATTCATGTCAGGAGATAGGGCAGGCCAGTTCAAACGATTGATTCCTTCAGTTTCAAGATACTCATTTACAGCTCTGGTCCTATGAGGTCGGGCGTTATCGTCCATAAAAACGAAGGAATTGCCAACATCTGCGCGCCATAGTCTCACGTGAGGATGTAGAATCTCTCTGATATACCTATCACCAGTCATCGTTCCCTCCACATGAATTAATTCTGTGCGATCATTCAACATGATATCAGCCCAAAACATAGCTCTTCCTCCTCTGAAGGGCGGCACGGGGCGAGCATGGGCAAGCTGAGCAACTCTCCTTGGATCCCGCCACAAATGTATTCGATGGCTATCTTGTACCAAACAAATCCTTGGCTCATCGGAAAAAAACACCGAATTCCAAAATTCTTCAGGCAAGACCGCGTGTTCTTGAGCCCACTGTAGTTGGCGAACCCTGTGCTCAGGTTGTAGTCTGGGCACTCTTATTGGTCGGCGACACCTCAAACCTGTCGCAAGTATTCGTCTTCGTGATGTCGAGATCGATACTTGAACTCCCAACGCATGTCTCATATCTCTTTGGAGTGCTGGTATTGCCATGGTCGGGTTTCTTCGGATAGTTAAGTGGATATAGCGGTTCTGCCGCTGATTAGTAACACGCGTTCTACCGCTTCTAGGTCTATCACGAAGAGAATTGGTCTGGAGATACCGGTTTTATACACGAGACACATCACTTTGCCAAACGCCAACTCTGTTTGCCACGAACCTTTGACAATGACCTTCTTCAACTAAAGCCACTATTCTTGCACGGTCAATCTCACTTATGACTTGACGATTCATGTTTGCACTTAAAATCGTAAAAATCAAATGTCTTGAATGTTAAAATGATCGCACTAAAAATGTTATCTTACAAAAAAACTGTAAACATCTGTATATTGCGAAAAATATGGAACATATTGAAACGGTAAACATTGATAAACAAGCCAACAAAAAATTGTTAGCCCAAAAAAATTCCTTCGCATCCGAAGGAGGTGATGCAAAACTTTTGAATCTATGTGTATTTCACTTAAGTGTTTAATTTTAATGTCAATTAGATGAGTGCTGGAGTAAAAAACTTGTAAATCTTATTTCGATGATGACTACAACAACAACAAACAATCATTCAAATGATTGAATAACATGCATCTATGTTTTTTAAACACATTTTAATCAAAATAAAATAAACAATAGGGATAAAAATAATTAACTAATTATTATACAAAATGGCAAAACTTGCATATTCTACACATCGGCGAATTGAAATGCAAATTAATTCATTAGCAATATTTCAAATGTCACCATTATTATTCGACAAATAAATTCGATTATCGGGTTTTTCTCCTATCGTTATATTATGGAAATGTTGCCGTTCTCACAAAAAATAAATTACAAACGTTTCGTTCCAAAAACAGCGTTATTAAAAATTATTATTAATATCACAAAGTAAGTATAGCTCTCCCGCAAGTAAGAGTACAACTGTCCAGAGAAAAACTAGAAATATCTAAAAAAGTTATAGATTTGGGACTCGATTAATTCCAAATAAGCTAGAGGGCACACCTTTTCTGGTAATGCAGAAAAGTGATGGGGAGTACGACTAGAGTTGGTTCACTGGCATCACACAACTGTGACAGGGCCTTAGATCGTCCATGAAATGATAGTTTGGTGCAGGAGAATAGAAGTTTATTCTGAGGTGGTCTCCTTGGTATTATCGCTGATGATTCTGACACAGAAAGAATTACAAATCAACGAATGCTGCCTCCACTCGCAATAATTAAATGTGATGAAGACATGAACATGATACCAACAACTGAATTCAGCCATTTAGACCATTATTTATACAGTGTGGAAACCACTTATGGAATAAAATTCTTTGTCACTATTTTGGAAAATTATAAGAAATGCCGAGACACGTCAACTTTTGAATTGAGCTGTGCGTTATGTAAACATAAATTTAAATGTACAGGGTGATTCACGCAAGTATGCCATAGTAAGTGTTGTTTTTTTTTAATGAAACACCCTGTATATTTGCATATTTTTGAAATCCTCTTAATGAACCGATTCCAACAAACTAAATAATGTATGGTTAATTATGAACTATACAGGAGCAATTTTGAAATTAATAATTTATTACACTTGAAATATTGGTACTTTTTTAAATTAGATAAATATGGATTTATCAAAAATCTAAACTAACTAATTACTAGACGTATTTGTATATTAAACAAAACCTGCTACGCCCATGTATTTTATCAAAAATACCTGAAAATTGCATAAAAACGCCAATAATTAGACAAAATCGGTAAATAATGTGGATTGTCTTAAATCGGTAAATAATGTGGATTGTTTTCTATTCTGTCAGTTGTTGATGTGTTGACAGTTTATACTGAAAAAGTAAAATCTTTGTCAAACACTTTTTCCTTGTCGACATAACAATGAAATATTTAACTGAGACTCACCGAATTGAGATTTTAATGATGATCGGGTACGGGGATAACTGCAGAAGTCAAGTTGAAGTGGCAAACCACACTTCGTTGAAGATGATGTGAAAGTGGATATTTTGTTAAGTGGCGAAGAGAATCCAACTTCAAGTACACTTCAAATTGCCCGTGAAAATAATGTTAGTCATACAACTGTTCTAAGATGTCTTCATAAAAAAAACTTCATCCCTACAAATGAACTTTTGTGCAGGATTTAACAGAAGACGATCCAGATCGTAGAATGGATTTCTGCGAAAGATTGATGAATAAGCTGAACAGATATGAGATAGCTCTTGGTACCATTCTTTTTTCTGACGAATCAACATTCGCATTAAATGGAGAGGTAAACCGACAGAACTGTAGATATTGGTCAGCAGAGAATCCTAATTGGATGCGTGAGACACATACTCAGTACCCTCAAAAGGTGAACGTTTGGGCCGGTATCATAGGCGACCATATTATTGGTCCTATATTTATAGATGGAAATTTGACAGCTAGAAAATATTTAAATATGCTTAGAAATGACGTTATTACTGCGTTGGCAAACTTATATCCCAACGCAATAGATCCTAGCTTACCGAATTGGAAATGTTTGGTTCCAGCAAGACGGGGCAACACCCCATTAGGCTTTAATGGTAAGAACTTATTTAGATGGAATCTTTTCCAATAAATGGATTGGACGAAAAGGTACTATTGAGTGGCCAGCTAGATCGCCAGACCTTACGCCGTTAGATTTTTTCTGTGGGGTTATCTCAAGTACAAAGTATATCCAACACAACCAACTAGCATCATAGACCTCAAAGACAGGATAACTACAGAAATACGGAATATTTCACCTCAAACTTTAAACAAAGTTAAGGAGGAGTTCTATAGGAGACTGTGCTATTACCAACAACTAGGTGGAGAACATTTTGAGCATTTATTTTAATGTATTAAAATAAAATACATCAGGTATTTTATGTTTGTGTTTAATAACTGTGAAAAAAATTTCACCCTGTATAATTCATAATTGACCATACATTATTTAGTTTGTTGGAATCGGTTCATCAAGAGGATTTCAAAAATATGCAAATATACATTAAAACAAACAGCACCGACTATGGCATACTTGCGTGAATCACCCTGCACATTTACATTCACGTTTTCATAACGCACAACTCAATTCAAAAGTTGACGTGTCTCGGCATTCCTTATAATTTTCTAAAATAATGACATAAAGAATTTTATTCTATAAGTGGTTTCCACACTGTATAAATATTATGGTGTTATCCAGGTGCTTTTAAAACAGAAGAAAAATAACGAAACTTCTAGACTGGTACCTACCAACTATTAATTAAAACGGCAAATAAAATTGGTTTGGGCTGCTTGTTAAAATAATAGACTTGCTATATCACCTGAAGATCACTGACTGAGGCAAAACTGAGGCAAAACGTCGATGAGGATGGCATCGGTGGCAGGTATCTAATAAGGTCAAAATTTGCAAAATTTTACTTTACTCTCAAAACTAAAATGCGTGCGGGAAAATGGGTTAAAACGCACGGTCGTAGAAATAGTTATTTTCCTAACAAGTGCGGAAAGTGATACTTTCCCGCACGCGACTGCAGTTGACCCGAACGACGCAAAGCGGAGTTCGGGCAAGCGGTCAAGGGCGGGAAAGACACTTTGCGCATGAGTTAGGAACATTATTTTTTCTACGACCGTATATACAAAAAAGTATATCAACCCATTTTTCAAAATTTATTTTATTTCAACATACATATAAAAAACTTAGACCAAAAACTATTATTATTATAAATATTGATATTAGAAACACAATTTGTTGCATTCTGTGAATTACTTAAAATTGCCGGTCCAGTGGAGTTATTTGGTGTTAACTGGTGAGTGAATGACGTTGATGAGGATGGCATCGTTTGCAGGTCACATAAAGATGACGATGAAGGTGACGGCAACAATTTTAAGTCATTTGTAGATGAAATAATTTCATTTGATATATTTTTCTTATATCAAACCCGGGTGGTTTGATAGTTGTTTTGTGACACTACTTTAAAGAATTTACAAGGTATATCAAAAAATTTCTCATTATTTTATATTTTCAGAAAATTAAAAATGCAACAAAAAGCTAGAAAACAATATGTTGATTTTATTTGATGGACTATTTATTCACCTGGTGTAAGAATAGTTATAACTTCCGTAGTGAAAAACTATCTAATAAGGTCAAAATTTGCATAATTTTACTTTCCCGCACTAGTGCGGGAAAGTGACACTTTCAAAGCTAAAATGCGTGCGGGAAAGTGGGTTAAAGCGCACGGTAGTAGAAAAAATTAATTTCCGGTTGACTTTCTTTGAAATAATTATTTCATGGATGTTTTGAAATCACAAGTTTGTATCCTATCCAGTTAAGAAGTTAACTACTTCAAGATTAATATTTAAATAATTATGATGTGATGTGAAGTGAAATAACGGAAAAAGCGGCTTTTTCACTATATGCGGTTGAAAAGTCAACAACTCTTACTCTTAGAAGTGAAAAAAGTCATTATTTTCAATATAGAGGGGTTGAAACGGTTTTTACGGTTTATCTCGTTGGTCTCATAAGAAAAATGTAGCAAAATTTTTTTATTGCATATTATATTATCTACAGCTTTTGTTATAAGAGATAATGTACAGAAATTAGGTAGAGAAAAAAAATTATATTAGGTATATTAATGATTTGCACTAATTGCACTGTAAAACCTTAACTATTGACTTAATTGAAAAACGTTTTAAAAATGGTCTTGCCTTGCGGCCCTAGGCGGTTGCATAGTCTGCCTAGTGGTAAATCCGCCACTGCTAACCAGACGAAGTCAATGTCGAGTTATATAAATAACTTTGTGATTGTTGTGAACAAAATTCTCGAAATGTAAGTATGATGAAAAATATTATTGTATTAATTGTGCTTTATTTACTCCTTCATTCGTTAAAATAAGTTATTTATGGAAAGTATTCATCATTTTGTAACACCCATATCTTCAAAATATACCTATATATAATTAGCTATCAAAAGATCTCAAATATTGCTTTTGTACCAGAAAAATGAATCACCTGACTACTACAATAACCTACATTGTTCATCATGATCTCACTATTTTGTGGAGAGCTTTCGTTTGACGTTTTGTTGTATAATAACTCCTTCCTTTTCGGACAGTGTCGTGTGCTTAGAACATAAAACAGTCTGTTCGTCGTGTGTATCGAATAATGTCTTGTTAATGTAGGCAATTGGTCGAAGCTGCTCCTCTCCATATTATTTAATAAACATGAAGCCATTTTGTTGAGATTTGGTTACGATTTCCGTTTATCAACTGTTTGATATTGAAAACCCATTTGAACAAATATTCTTTTTAAAAGAAATGTCTGCTTCGTCATTGGTTAGTTTTTTCAAGGGAAACACTTATTTCAACTCTTATTTATCTTGTTCAATGATTTGAATGATAATCGGTGTATGATTGCAGTAAAAAGGCCAACGGAATATTTTAAACATAGCTTATACATCCGTATTCATATCCAGTTCCTTAACAACATGTTTGATTATAAAGTTATTGTTCAATATGCTCCATACATCCTCAAGATAACAAAATACTTCATAAATGACATATACTGATTATTATTAATCACAAACTAGTCAACTCTTCACAAAAAAAATCTATATTCAGGTAATCATACGTATTCACTTTTTTGCATTCGAAATATGATATTATCCTTCTTTTCTCTTTCATTTCTAAACCAAATTGATTATTTTGAACATTTTCAATAACATCTGAAATGGTAAATGAAACTATTTGAATGATATATCTTCCACGGTCAGGTATTTTTATTTTTATGAATATTCTTTTATCAATACGGTCATTTTATTTCTTCATGAATATCCAATTTATTCCCACGATTTGACTTTATATAATTTATCTTGGAAATTAAACCAACAAAAAAAATTATTGAAACATTTCACAAGATTGATGAATCTTAAGAGTTGTGGTTAAGTGTGTTGCGGAAAGTGACTGCGTACAAAATATGGGTAGGTACAGTTAACAAAAGCAAACAAGAGCCCTGTAGTTGTATTTGTGTAGTCAATATTTTAAATCGAGAACGATTTATCGATACCATACGTGGCCACTGTCAAAAGATATGTCAAAAAAATCGATTCTTCTCACATATCAGGATCTTTTGAAGTAGAACAGTCTAATCCAGCAGTTTGTTATCTTTTTATTTAATTCAAATCATTAGTGTGACCAATTTGGTATATCTTAAATTTTTATTTCTTACAGTGTTCGTTGTACTGTTTGATTATTAATATTCCTAACAACAGCCCAGAGTTTAGGTACATAACATCAGTGTTGATATTGGAATATTACATTTCACCACTAGGCACCAATTATAACTATTTTTTATATATTCAGTTGTTATATACAAGAATGTATGGGATTTGTGGAATATATGAATTTAATGCTGTTCTATTTTCTTTTAATTTCACATCGGTTGTTTTATTGAAACCCAACACGTATCATATCATATATCATATAACATTATTTAAGCAACAACACTGTTAAGTTTCACATTACAAAATTACAAATTCCAGAAATAAATAAGCGTTGATATGGTCGAGTTCATCACAACGTAGCGCTACCGAAGCGATCATCAATTTCCTGCTGAACGCGTGTTTTGTTAACTGATCAGAATGGTATCAGTCGCCATTTTTTCAATCAGAAATAAATACGCTACACGCTACCGATTGATGATGCAATAACTGTCATTCATGACATATACTGGAAACATATGATGGATATCTTTGTTTGGAGATATTTTAGTTTGTATTTTAGTGAAAATGAGTGAACAGCTGGAGGTATACTTAATTGTATAGTTTGTCAGGAAATTCAACTCTTCATAGTATGCTCCAAAGTGGGGAGTTCAATTTATTGTAATTAAATCCCATTTTTTAGGGCCATTCGCACCGATCATCCCAAAAAGTCATACTTAGCTAAGTGACACTTATAATTTAAGTGGAACTTCGTTTGCGCAGTACCTTCCTTAACTAAGTGGAAGGTTCCATTTGACAACGCCGCAATTCTTAAAATTTTTGAAAAAGAAGATCTTTTCAGGAATTAAAGGCAGTCGTTTGATCCAGTTTGATCTATGCGTTTAATATTAGTTGGTGTCATCTTTGGTTTTGACGTTTTGATAAGTATTTTTTCTTCCGAGTCATTTCAGTAGTTTAAATATGAGCGGAGGAAAAAGATCTCGTGGAATAAATTTCACAACACGTGAAAAATCATTATTATTAGATATTATTAGCAAGTATGAAAATGTCATGAAAAATAAACAATTTCAATTTCTCCAAGAAAATTGAGAGCAGTTTCCTTCGTCATTCAAAATCTAAGAAAAAACGTCCAAGGATCGGATGTATTAAAATAATCGTTCCTTATATATAACTCAACTGTCATCAATTCTGAGGTAATATTCTTATAGTCAGAGATATTATGAAAGATGTTATGTTATTCTATTTTTTGTTTTCATTGCAGATCAAAGAGAAAATAAGTCGGTATTAAAGATTTGAAATATTACTCAATACAAACCTACCTTTCCTGCAACTTTTGTAGATATAATTATATCAAAAATTAAATAAAAACACGAAATCAGACCCAAAACTAAAGAGTTAATTGAACGCTTATTGTACTTTTCACAAATATCAACCATACCTACTACTCCGAAAATAAAAATATTAGAGTCAAAATTTACACAACACAAAATACTATAGCACAATCAAAGAAAAAGCATGTTTTACAAAACACGCACTAAAAATAACTAAAAAAACAAAATAAAACCACTTAAATATCAAAGGGTTTATACGGCAGCTGATTTGTTGTACTCGTTGCTAAGATGACATTCACATTTCAGAGCGCCATCTAGCGAATTCTACTTTTCCCAATATCAAATAAAATTGAGTTGTTGCTGTTGTATTCATTGACATTTGACATACGAAATCGATGGTTTTATTAGCACTTTCAGCAGAATTGGGAAAAGTAGAATTCGGTAGATGGCGCTCTGAAATGTCAATGTCATCTTAGCAACGAGTAAAACAAATCAGCTGCCGTATAAGCCCTTTGTTATTTTCAGTGTGTGTTTTGTAAAACTTTTGCTTTTTCTTTGATTGTGCTTTAGTATTTTATGCTGTTAAACTAAATTTTGACTCCTAATATTTTTATTTTTGGAGTAATAGGTATGGTTGATATTTGTGAAAAGTACAACAAGCGTTCAATCAACTGTTTAGTTTTAGGTCTGATTTCGTGTTTTTATTTAATATCGACTTATTTTCCCTTTGATCTTCAATGAAAACAAAAAATAGAATAACATAACCTCTTCCATAATATCTCTGATTATATAAGAATATCACCCCAAAATTGATGACAGTTGAGTTAAATAAAAAAACACAGTTTTAAACTTGTCACCGACACAAAATTAAATAAATAAAGTACGAATTTACGGTGATTACGTTGACTTGCTTATAATACAAAAACAATGCAAAACGAATTATTTTACTCGTTGCGTCAGTTACAATTTTTTCCGCCAGAGGTCTCATTGAATTCTACTCCGCGCAATTACGAACTGATGGATCACTCTAAAAATCGCTACCTGATCAACTTTGTTGGGATGAACGCGAACATTGACAGATTGCTCTGTAATTCATGGAGCAAATGATTACGAATAAAAATACCTATAAAAGCAGATTCTAAATGACAACTGACATCAAATAGAAAGCAGTCCAGTGTTGCCGATGCAGAAATAAAAATTATACGAGTTTATGAATCAAATCATTATAATTTCTCAAAATTACCAAAAGGACACCGTATAATGTAAATAAAAGTAAATATTAAAAATTCCCCAATACAATAGCTCTTTTATATATCCTTCCTGCAGAACGTTACCCAATAAAAAATTATCTGGCTAGCGAAACTTTCCCAAATTATCCTCACATTGGCAAAACTGGACAGAATAGACGCAGTCACTAAAATTGATGTATATTGATAAAATCATTCGGCCATATTATTTCGATATTTACAATTACTAATGTAAAATCTTTTACATTGGTTTCTAATTGACTGGTTGCAGTAACCTTTCTTTTAGTTCGCATATTTTCCAGGGCTCTTGTCTATTTCTGCTGACTATATACGAATACAAAAATACAAATCAAACATTGCAGTCACTACGCCTTGCAGAACCACATTGTAAGTTTTATCCCAACGTGAAAATGCTACGATGGCAACCTTAACCACGAGCTAAAATCTTGTTTTTATCGATTTCCATTTCATCAGAAGTTACCGTACTTTAAACTAACCGTTTTCTCTAAATTACGGAATTGCACTGCTTTTATGATTCTGTACCTGTTTTAGGAATTTAATTTTATATTTATTGTAGCGATTTGCATTTATCTGCTATTAACAAGCTTTATTTATATCATTTCTACCTTTCGTGTGCATTAGTATTAAGATTTTACTTAATAAAAATAAATAATGATCTCCATGTTTCCAAATCTCTCGAGAAAATATTCCGTCAATTAACTCGCTTATTCTACAATATTTCCTGCAATACGGTTACCACCGGATTTAGTTTCATGCTGGTTTGACGTTAAGCAGGAATCACTAATTTGCGTTGGAAGGTAGGTATACTACCAAAGGTTTTGCATATATAGATTATATTACGTTGATAATTGCAAAAACTTTTGGATAATTGTGAAAAGAATCAGATATAGTTGAAATTTAATCTTATGTCACATACAGTATGCAATTTAAAATGCTGTTTCAATCAACAAAATTTGGTTCAGGTAATATTCTGGGCTGTCTACTGGATCGAATCAAATACCCGGGACGGCAGTCGATCTTTTAAAATCACTTTTATATTTTTTGATTTCACAGCAATAATTATTTGACGACTATGAGATGAAGGCAATTAAGAAAACTGATACCGAATATGGTGATGAAAATCAGCGTGTGCAAAGGGGAAAAGGCATTACGTAGACAGATTTGCAGGAGAGAGGGAAAGAGAAGTTAAAAATTGATACATTCATGCCTGCATTAGAAATACTGCATGCAGAATTGTCGCGTATCAATGAATTAATTATCTGTTTGTATTTCTAACAGATTTCTTGACAAAGTCTATTGATCAGAATTGTATTGCAAAGGGTTGATTCGGCCATGCATGCAGTTATATTTTTAGATTGTGTTCTGGTGCCACTGTATCAGTTGTTTCATATATTCCAACACTATCACCAAAAATATTCAACAATATATACTGAAATGTCAATATTTGTATTCCACTGATATACTTTGGACACCCTGCAAAAATATGCTGGACAATCAACTGTGTGCAACAATTTTCAAACCTTGGAAAATGGTTTCCACTAAGTTAATACTCATAAGTTTATCTTATGTGACCTATTCTTAACCGAGCAAGTTCAACACCACTGGTAAGAGGCTTCGAGACCTCGGCACCTGAGCCTTTGTGATTTCTGTGCTCTTTGTATTGTATTTGTATTTATTCATTTGGGGAGACGTTCACTGGGACCCAGAAGATCTATTGTGCCCCCCTACTTCTAGTTCCCTCAGTTCTATTTCCCGGAGGAATTTCAGGATTTCTGCAGGTTTCAACTTAGGTAAATGTTCCTCTTCTATCCAGTAATCTCCAAGGAGCTGTGCTTTAGGATTCTGAAGTGCTGTGCAGTTGGAAAGTATGTGGATGGAGGTCTTTTCTTTCCTGTCACAAAATCCACTTTCGTCTTCCTGCACTATTTTGAGCTTTTTAAGGTGCCCATTCAGGCGACAATGTCCTGTTAGGATCCCTGTTAAAACTATCAGCGCAGTTTGTGGGTTGTAGTCACCCAGAAGAGTCTTTGATCGTATAAGCCCTACTAGATCTTTCCAATGGTCAGATCTTCTCTTTTTCTCAGCTTCACCTATTTCTTCCAATATTACATTGGGGCTGATTCCGCAAAAGGGTTCAGGTCCCCAGAAAGGTATTTCTATTCCACTGTGTCCTGGAATCCATAGTAAGGTGTCTAGGCATTCCCACACCATTTTGGAACTGATTACACAAGAGCTCAGTGCTTTAATGGCTGCTTGACTATCCGACATTATGATAATCCCTTGTCTTCTGTATGCTTTATTGAACTGGGCGCACTTTCTTATGGCATGGATTTCCCCTTGGAAGATACTTGGGGTTTATCCCAAGCTTTCAGAGTGTTTGGTTCCTGGCCCGAACACTCCATCCCACACCTATCCCAATTCCTCCTATTGCTTTTGAGCGATCTGCGTTAAGAAGTCTTCCTAGGTGCTCTCTGATCTGTAGCATATAAGTGTTAGTTGGACACCAGCATCATGCTATCTATTTTATTCAAGGAACCTTTTTGTTCTGGACTATCTATGGAATACAATAGGGCATTAGTTATTTTGTAATTCTCCCGAATGAATGGGAATTTTTTTCAAATCTGTAACTCTTTATACCGTTTTTTGTATGGAGGTACTTCTGTCTGCTTGAAATGATAAGGATTAACTGTCTATGTTTGTTAAGCTTCATAAGCTGAATATTACAGTTTGGTTGATAGAACAACCAAGGGGGAAGTGAATTGTTGCTAGGATAGGGCATTAGAAATTGGTTGGGAATGATACTTGGTATCTCTAACAGATCCTATTGATTATTTTGTGAGACGGATATGACATATTATAAAGATGATCGATAAGAAGAGACTTCAATCCATTTTCTTTGAAGGGTGGGAGGATGTATGTATATTTGGGTGATGTTCACTGAGACCTAGAAGATCTATTGTGCTCCTGATTGGAGGATAGTCGGATAGCGTATGAGAAATTCACTGCGAAATTCTAGGCACCAATCTTTTTATTCTGCTATGACTTTGGCAGCTGGGCTTATGCCAAGAATCCCGGTTTCAATTTTCATTTCAATTCAATTTCGTGCACCGTATGCTATCTAAATTGTTCAGTGTCATATTGCTTGCTGATGCATGGACTATTGGTCCATGTTATGATAATCGGGGTTGGTAAATGGCGCACAGCGGTCAGTTTGTAGCTAGGTATACCCAAAATGTTACTTTTTCATAGGTAAATTGCGCACAAGTGACCCTAAAGAGGGTCTAGGTAAATGGCATACAACTTTCTACCGATTCCACGAATTTAAAAAGTTACCAGAGATTCAAAGGATTATTAATGACTTTACGATAACAATTTGAGGCGTAGGTACATAGATCAGTTTATTTTTTGCGTTTACACTTCGATCAACGGGTTTGGGCCTGGGTTTTCTTGTTTTTTTTTAGTTTTATATGTCTTATTTTCTGATATTTTCATGGACTGAGAATACAATTTGACCACTGTGTGCAATTTACCTATACAGAGACTTAATCCCCTGGCTGCAACTACCTGACGAACTTTTCCCAAATTTGGGAAACTTCTTGACCACTGTGCGTAATTTACCTACGCCCATGATAATCAATTTCCAATTTATTTTCAATAACATTTTTAGCATTTTTGTATTTAATATGACGATATATTTTATATTAAATTGAGGCAGTAGTGTCGTCCCGAATTTGAATTGAAAAATTTACTAAATATTCATTCGTAAAATTAGTACGGCTTAATCTTAGTTCACTTTTTGATGGTAATATGTTTGCCGCTGGTTGAAATTTTTAACCTTATTTGTCAACTACAAGATATCACTATTCTCACGTATTGAAATTAAGGAGCATCTTGCAGGTTTGATTGAACATAGATATAATCAAAAAAATCTTACGGTGTTTCGTTACTTGAGATGTTATTGACCTGTTTTGCATTTTTGAGAACAACTTTTATTATTAAAATGAGATGTTATGCCATCAATGTTAATGAAAAACATTTTGTTTCCATTGAAAAAAAAGATTGTCATATTCGTGTATATACTCGTATATCTGCTTTACATATCGCTCATACTTTGCAGGTTTCTGATTCTGTATGTAATAACGGTCTGGTAACAGAAGCTATCAGCTTTATGGCTTTTAACATGTTTGTAACCATTCGAAATTTATCTATACCCACATTCAAACTGAGAACTGAATTGCACCATATTTCTGTCATCAGATTTTCAATATTGTAAATCAAATCTCCGGAATATCGGCTGCCGATGCAATTAAAGTAGTCACACATACAGATGTTTCTACTGCATTGAATTTTATTGAAGTTGATTCTTTCACTGCACCAAAATAAATCAAAATCCATAATGATTCATGGAATTATTTAAAAAATAATATATATCATCGTTAAAAACAACCGATTGAATAGGTATATGCTACGAACATTTAGGTACTACAATCTTGAACATTAGTCAGACAAAGTTGTAGTGGTTACTTTGAATTGAGAATCAAGTTTTTTGTTGGCTCATCATTGCCATTCATTGGACCGGAGCCATTCTGGTAGACCCATGTGGCTAAAAAAACCCTTCTTATTTCTTGTTTATTCCAGAAATGAATGAACAGTTTTCTCATTTTGTTCATATTCAAATCTCCTCGTCGGATTTGGGAAAAGAAATACCTAGATTAGATTAGTTTAGATTAGAATTGAAGTGGCTCTTTGTCCTATCCCACTGCGACCTTTGCAGATCTATTGTGGTCCTCCCCATATTCAGAGCTCAATATCTAGCTTTATTCTTTTTATTAGACTTAATAGCCTGGATACCGCCACCTTTGAGTAGCTCTCTGCCCTCGGCTTTTCGTCTCCGAGTTAGTGAAACCGCACCCTTGCTAGGCCTTCGCATTCAAAGAGTATGTGCTCCGCGGTGCTTGGCTGTCGGAGTAGATGACGATTCTTTGGTTATCCACCTCCTGTCTCATCAACTCTTCTGCACAGCATTGCACCGCCATTATCTCTGCCTGAAAGACAGTAGCATGTTTCCCTAGCTTAGAAAGATCGTGATCTTCTCTTGTACCCCATATATTCCGGCTGCTACTCCAGAGTCTGTTCTCGAGCCATCAGTGTATAAGTCTACCAGTTGAGATTCGCTGTTAAAGGAGGCTCTGCTTCCCAGTCCTTTCTCTCTGGAATGTAAACTGTATAGTCGTTTTTAAAACTACATTGTGGGGCAATCTGATCCGTTGGCATTCCCAGTATTGAATCTGCCTTCATTTCTTCATATAGCTCTTTGGAGACCTTACCGTGTTCCTGGCTTATCGGAGAAGGTCCCTGTAATAATCTGTGACTGACAGATCTTGCATTTCCTTGAATGAGAATATGCAGTGGTAGTAGGTTTACTATTACCTCCAGGGCCACAGTCGGAGTCGTTTTCATAGCCCCTGTGATACTTAAGCAGGCCTGCCTTTGAATACCACTTAGCTGCCTCTGCGCTCCAATCTGCAGTGTCTTAGGCCACCAGACAACTGATCCATAGGTTATCATTGGCCTCACAACCTGTGTATATAACCATTGGTTCATGTTAGGATTTAATCCCCAATTCTTTCCACACATTAGGCTGCACCTTCCAAGGGTGATTCTGGCCTTGTGTGTGGTTTTTTCAATGTGGGAGTTCCATTTGAGCTTTTGGTCAAATATCACCCCTAGGTGGAATTTCCACTCCGTTAATTTGCGGCTTTTGTAATACCAAATTTCATCACTCTTAGGTAGGTATTACCTAGCGCGTGATGGAACGTAAAATCATAAATCCGTTTTAGGTATAACCTAATTCCAGGTCATGGCTGGTGAAATCGGGTATTAGTCATTCAGATTCCACTGCGATCGCTGAAATTATTCTTTCATACCTTGACACATGACTTTCACTTTCATAGCTTAATCTTAATTTTCTTAGCGCTAGCTGCCTTGCCTATTTCGATCACTTGATTGCAGCTAGCGTTTCAGGTGGATGGGTTTGGGTATTTCCTATCAACTTTTCCTCCTGGTTAGACTGTTTTGTCAAAGTCAAAGATCAAAATGTAACAAGATTTATAAATTTTTGACGAAATTGCAAAAAGGGCTGAGAAGGCAACAAAAAACATGTTACCAAGAAAATCCAGAGACTCATACGACAAAGAAGATAACCAATTTTTTAAGTGGGTCTTAGAAGATGCTGTAGAAAACAATAACGAAACTGCTGATTCTTACTAAAAATTTACCACGAGCTCTCTGTGGGCTGAATATTCTATGATGAGAAATACTTCAATGGTATTTAATGGAGAATCAAAATTACATAGGCAAATTGAATTAATTTCTTCAATAGTGAATTATTTTATCATTAAAATATATTTCCACAAATATTATAATCAATCAGTCATTCCAATGTCCAAACTATTTCTTCCGTAGAATCGATCTCAAAGATATTTGAACCATTATTTTTAAATACCACATAAATTAGAAAGGCTCGCCATAAAAGTTCATCAACAGAATTTTCTTACTAGATCTAACCTGACGAATGCAATGAATATAAAACTGATATAATATTTTAACATAAACTATAATAACGCCTTCGGCAAGCTTTAATTAGAGTGCTGAAGTAAGAACAAAAAAGCGCCTTTAAATAGTGTTGTTGGACAGGTTTATATAAGGCTCTTGCAACTGTTTACTTGCAATCAACGTCGTACCGAACCATTTTATTTATGGGTGCAGACTAAGCTTAACTTCGTTGGATATTTAAAACTCGTAATATTTATTAGCAAGAAAAATATTTGCACAATGCAGTATGAGAATATTAGCTGGATACATAATATCGGTTTCAAGTTGATGAAAACTTATAATACATGTTTTTCAATAGAATTTCCTGGGTTAGGATCCAAAAGGAAAATTTTATAAACCAAAGGTTATGGATGAGACGTGAATTTCCAGCAAAGTCAGATGAGAAAAGCATGACAAGAATAGTATATTGAGTACCGAGTGTCAAAAAGGTTTCTTTAGTCACGAGTTTTCCGATGAGGAGCGAAGCGCAACGAATACCTCATGAAACGAGTGAATAAAGTTGTTTTTGACACTATAATTTTTCTACGCTCACAGGAAAGCATAATTATATTATAAGGTCTGTTAATAGAGCAGTCAAAAACGGTTGTAATCTGGACGACTCGTGTATGTATGTATGTATGTATGTATTTTGGGGTGACATTCACTGAGACCTAAAAGATCTATGGGCGACGACCCAGCACTGTAGTGGAACGCGTTTGATGCAATAATTACAGTCAAGCAAGGTCGGACATGGTTAGTACTTGGATGGGTTACCATGACAGGGAAAACCACCGTATAGGGCCCGTACAGCCTGCAGCGAAACACTTTAGACTACTAGGGTGCACTTTAGACTACTAGGGTGAGAAGCATATCACAACTCGCAGGCATTATACCATTGAGCACGAGGTATAATGTAGATATGCCGTCTTTCAGAGAAGACGTAAAACCGAGGTCCCGAGTCCATGGATGTTGGGCTCGTTAAAGAACGCTACCACTGGTTGGAACACTAGTGGGTTCGCCAAAATTTCCGGTTAGGGGTAGAGTGCTCCCGGCGTCGGTGATTAGCCACAGTCGCAGAAATAGAACGACGTTAAATAACAGAATAAAAATAAAAAAATTAAAAAATGGTGCTGAGGAGAGTCTCAGAAACTAGTAGTTCTCTTAGTCCTATTTCCCGGAGGAATTTTGGGATGTCTGCAGGCTTCAACTTAGGCAAACGTTCCTCTTCTATCCAGTAATCTCCTAAGTGCTGTACTCTAGGATTCTGAAGTGATGTGCAGTTGGAAAGTATGTGGATGGAGGTTTCTTCTTCCATTCCACAAAATTTGCATTCTTCTTCCTCCACTATTTTGAGCTTTTTCAGGTGCCCATTCAGGCGACAATGTTCCGTTAGGATCCCTGTTAAAACTCTTAGCGCAGTTTTACTTTGACTTATGCATTCTTTTGATCTCAACAGGTTGTAGTCACCCAGAAGAATCTTTGATTGTATAAGCCCTACTAGATCTTTCCAATGGTCAGATCTTCTCTTTTTTCTCGGCATCACTTATTTCTTCCAATATTACATTGGGGCTGATTCCACAAAAGGTTTGCTCCCAGAAAGGTATTGCAGTCCCCCTCTCTGCTAGTTTATCTTCTATTTCATTTCCTTCTATTCCAGTGTATCCTGGAATCCATAGTAAGGTGACTATATTGTTCTCGCCTAGTTCATTGAGTTTGTCTGGGCATTCCCACACCATTTTGAAGCTGATCACACAAGAGCTCAGTGCCTTTATGGCTGCTTGACTATTCGACATTATGATAAACCTTTGTCCTCTGTATCCTTTATCAATATTGAACTGGGCGCACTTTCTTATGACGTGGATTTCCGCTTGAAAGATACTTGGGATTTCCCAAGCTTTAAGAGTATTTGGTTCCTGGCCCGAACACTCCTATCCCAGTTCCTTCTATTGCTTTTGAGCCGTCTGTGTACCATTGAATGACATTCTGGTAATAGTGGACGACTCATGCGCAGAGTCTTTTTGTGAACGTTTTTAATTCACTGCGCATAAGTCGACCAGTTTCCAACCATTTGTGACTGCCTTTATAAAAACAAACCTGATATGAACTGCGAAGCCTTTGAAAAATGGTTTGAACCCCAAATATATACCCAACCTAGAGGAAACCAGGACAGTTAGGCGAGTTTACATATCCTTCGTCGCATATTCTTCTCACTTCACCCTGCTGTGAACACCCAATTTTGTGTTTATCTACTCGAATCAGCCTTACCTCTCTTAATTAGCTCGAAATTCGCTGCACTCAGGCAAATTTGTATATGGTGTCCTTTTTTCGGATTCTTTGATTGTACGATAAATTGTTGATATGTTTTATTATTCAATATCGATAAATATCAACCAGATTATAAATACCTCGGTTAAGATCACAACCTAAGAAACAGTAACAAAATTTTCCTGTTTATTTAAATTACATGCCTGGTGACATTCCTTCCGTTAAATATATTTTGTAACGTGATCAAACCAGGTGAACTTTTTCCCCAAAACTTCCAAACCAGACATTATTTGCAGAAATACAAGTTTTAATAATTGATGCAGAAATTATCGCCAGTTAAAGAACGTTTCAAAATATTTCGTTGGCTCGGCATCTAACCTTGAAGATTTCGTAACTGTATACTATAACCTCAATGTTCTAATGTTTCAAAAACACATTTTTCTACTAGCGTGCGGAAAAGTCCACTTTTCCGCACTCATTCTAGTGCGCAAGAGTCACTTTTCCGCACTAGTGCGGAAAAGTAAATTTGTCGAGTGTTTGGGGAGTATACTATCATTTGAATATTTGAAATATATATTTGTATGATTGTAGTTTACCAAATGACTGGAAAATTAATAATTTTATCATAATTTTGCTATAATTTCTGATTAAAAAAAACAACTTATTTTTCAATCATTTTTTAATGGCCCTGGTATAAGCCTCATTAAATGAATGTCAAATAATATTGGCCGAACTCGCTAAAGCGTCGTTCGGCCATCTGCAATAGCGTGCGGAAAAGTATCACTTTCCGCACTAGTTAGGTAAATTTCACTATCCGGCGATACAAACTTTTTCACCTTAGGACGCCACATTCTTAGTTTCAAACACAAGACTAATCTCGGAGTGAAATGTTTATTTCAATATTAAAAATTATTATGCAGAAATCCTCACTTTCTATTTCATCTCTGAATATTTCAATCCCGCTGTATGTAAATATGAAAAGTAGGTATAGGTGCAGACCGGGTCAGACAAAGGAAAACAGCAATGAAAGCTCTTTATATATTTACTCATCAGAATAAGGTATTTTATAGATAAGCTGCTCAACTATTTATCATGGAAAATACTTTCAGCTTGAAAAATAAAAATTCAGAAATATACCTTCCCAAGAACAAATGAAGAATAAAGTGAATAAATGAATTAAGAATATTATTTCACCAGCCAAACATTTCAGTTGTGAAATAATCATATCATCCCAAGTAACAATGAACGCTGATTTATTGGGCCTGTTCAGGCAATAAGCTGATTAGCAGTTGATTGAGCTACTAACTTGAATAATGAGCTGAATAAGCGCCGAATCAGACTATAAAAATGCCATTATACATCAACATCCATAAAGCTGAACTATATACTGAATAAGTGCCTTTTCAGCCAACTTAGTAGATATTGTTCAGCAATATGCTTATGTAGTTAAACTTGGGTTAAATAAGCATTTCTTCAGCTTACTTAATCCGGTGTTGTTCAGCTATTTATTACTAGTTGAATACAGGCTGAAAAAGCATTTTTCTGCTCATCAATTATTTCATTGTTCAGCTATTTAAAAATGGCTGAACATGAGCTGGTTAAGCGCTTTTACGGAAATCTGATCAGCTGTAGCTCAGCTATAGTTAGCTTAGTATGCACTGACTAAACCCTTCTTCAGTAAAGTTAAGAGCCACTGTTCAGCTTACATTAACACAAACTGAAGAAGTACTAGCTTAACCCATTTTGAAAATATTGTTCAGATATACGTAGTTTGTGAACAAAAAATGGATACTTGAATATATACTTCTTCAGCCATTTGATATTCGCTGAAATGAGAATTTTTGCATGCAGTCGTGTATATCATTCAGCGATTTTCAGGTTATGTTTTTGATTATGTCACTTGACTGGCAAATTTATAAAGCTGGCATTCATTACATCATTTGCATTTATAATGTTGTTTGGTGCTGCTTGTGGCAGTTCATCAGGTTCTGGTGAATTTATGAAGACATCAGCTGCTTTAATAATGTTGCTTGGTCCTGCTGGTGGCCGTTCATCATCAGGTTCAATCAAGTTTAATTGAACGTTCGGTACTTCTAATACATGATATACATATGTTTATGTAGCAGTGGAACTTGGCATAACTTGGACTTTTTTCAATGATGGCTCTTCATCACGTCTATTAAATTTTTTAAATATTAAATTAAAAGTTTTTCTTCAATTAGTAAGTTTTTTCAATAAACACATAACGCAGATATTTCTGTATCAATCAATCCCACCTTCCTCGTGAGTTTTCAAATACATTTGTTCAATCTTACACCTAGGTTATAGGCGGGTGTTCAGCAACTATTGAACCATATAGATTTACAAATACCATTATTCGCAAACATTTAGCCTGTGTACGTTTGGCGCAGAGGCTAAAGATGAATCGATTGTTGAATGATAATCCACGGGTCCCAGGTTCAATCCCCACCGAAGGAAGGAAGAAAAAAAAGGTAAGTAAAAATATTTGTGAATTCAATTATAATAGCATCTAGCTGAGGTAGTTAAGATGAATAAATAATATAAAATTCAGAACTTAAAAAAATGTATAATGCATATTAATTTGTTTTTGCTTTGAAGGTAAACTGAGCAAGAGCTGCATAAAAGCTTTGTCAGCAATTTAAATCAGCTACACTACACTACACAATCTGCATGAAGGCAAAACTACAACGACTGAATAAATTGTTACTTGGGATTTGCTATTGTTATTGAATTAACGACTACCTGCAGTGGGCTTTGGTCCTAAATCAATCATGGCATGAGTCAAAACGAAATATTTTGGAACGAAGTATAACTGTTTGTTTGAAATACCCACGGGTACTGCCTCTGGTTAAGTCGTTCTTATTTGTGACAAAAACCAGTCCTCAGATGCTAACATGAACACGCAAGACGCATTGCAGTGTAGTATAATTATACTTATACCCTCATTATATGTTTTTATTTTTGTGACTATTAAGCCACTTCCAAGGCACTGAACTGAGAAAATAAAAAATTTGTAATAGTTGGCTAAACAAGTTTTAATGAGAAATGACGACAAGAGATTAAAGATTTATTATAATATGACAAAGACTATTTTGAATTGTAGGTTAACTTACTGTGAGGTCTAGATATGCCTTTAGGTATCTCCCACATAACATTTTTTAAATAATGACTTAAGTACCATGTTGATAATACCTACGTTGTTCATCAAGTTATACAACAAGTGAAAAATAACAATTATTAAAACAAACAGTTTAGTAGTCGACATTAATATAATACGAAAGTGTGTCTTTAATACTGTATAAAGCAAAATATTATTTTTTCTTACTACATTCTATTGACAATTTTATTTACTGTGTTATTTATGAGATGCAACCTGGGGATTCCTTATTACCAAATAGCGTTCATGAAAAATAATAACAGATTTAGAAAGGTCGTTAAGAAAAAAATTCAAATGAGCTTTCAATTTTCTTAAATTTGCTTTGGTTTGATAAAAAAATGTATGATTATGTTTAAAAAAGTAGTAGGTACAATATTTTCAAAAAACTTTCGAATACTGAAAACACCACAGCGGGAAATCGAACCGCGATACTTCACGTTTAAATTTCAAATTTCCTATGCTTCTACCCTTCTGGCTATCTCCTACGCGTTTGAGAGTATTCAAAAGTGGTATGAAAATGGAGTTCGACATAACTATCCATTTTTTTATCAAACCATAGCGAATTTGGGGAAATCAAAAGTGCAGTTGAACTTATTTTCAGTTAGCTCGCGTTTGACAGCTTTGTACATGAATCCCTATGTAGCATCTTATAAATAACACAGTTTGTATAAAAAATCCCATTAGGTCACTCTGAAATTGTCACTTTAACAAGTTACCTACTTTCACAGCGACAAAAGCACCAGTATTTCATTAATTCATTGATTCATTCGTTTATTTTCATTTCATTTCAATAACACTAAAAATGAGTGTACGAACAATAAAATTAGTTAAATTGTTGATAGCTGTATGCCTGCTAATACAGCTGCAACTCAATCATTGGGCTTTTCATTTGCGAAGTCATGAGGAAGAAGGAAGGAGACTACAAATAATCAAACACCTTGCATATGTCATATTTCCGTTATAAAATTTGTTAATTACTGTTTTTATTAAATAATGGAAATATACCACACATAATGGTGGTATTATCCTCGACAGGAAACTAACATTGAACTCTCAGCAGAGCAAAAAGAGCATATGTGGCTTATGAGCAGTGTCGGAGGACAGTGGGACGCACATGTGGTCTGTCACCCCGTGTGGTCACCTGGATCCACACTGCAATAATAAGACCCATGTTAACGTATGGAGAAATTGCATGGGTTCTACAAGCAACGGCCTTCCAAAAATTATATCAAATACAGGGAATGGCTTGTTTAAACATCACAGGAGCCATGAGAACAACACCAACCGCAGCAATGGAACTAATTACTGGTCTGACCCCCTCTGGACCTGCACGTCAAGGAGGTTGCGTTAATGGCCATGGTAAGATTGCGCACGGCTGGTGTAAACCCCGAAGTAGGAGTGGGCAAATTGAGGTTAAGCCTATGGCAGGAAGCGCTCACTGCGCTACCTCTGCTGCAGGCAGCCAACGATGCACTTGAACCCAGGTTTTTGTTTAACAAACCCTACAAAATTCAAATAAAACAGAACACAGAGCCAGATGCTGCAAATGCAATACGTATATATACAGATGGTTCAAACATGAAAGAAGGCTCAGGATGTGGAGTTTACTCGAGAGCACTAAGCCTAAAGATTAAGTGGGAAATGGGAAACAATACCAGCGTGGTTCAAACAGAACTGGCTGGTATCTCAATTGCCACAAAAGAACTAACCAGAAGAGGAATTTCTGGCAAAAACATAATAATCTGCACTGATAGTAGACAAGCCCTATTAGCCTTGAACAGACAACGTGTTATATCGAGGCCAGTACTAGAGTGCCACCAAGATTTAGCTGACGCCTCGGCAGATAACAATATTATCCTGAGGTGGGTTAAAGGGCACGACAGGAGTAAAGGTAATCGCATTGCTGATTCTTTAGCCAGGGAAGCCGCTGGACTGAAAATTCTAGGACCCAGTGACACCTACGGCCTAACGACTTCGACAATTGCGGAACTAGCCAAACGTTACACCCATGCACAATCCCTTAAGAGATGGGATGAAATCAAAGGATGCAGTCTTGCCAGGATCACCCTGGGCGACCCTGGGAAGCTATCGCCGAAGAAATATTTGGCGATGACCAGGAAAAACCTGCGTTTAACAGTAGGATTTCTG
This sequence comes from Galerucella tenella, assembly GCA_910591685.1. Lineage (NCBI taxonomy): Eukaryota > Metazoa > Arthropoda > Insecta > Coleoptera > Chrysomelidae > Galerucella > Galerucella tenella. The sequence continues at coordinate 22,125 of CAJUYH010000496.1, read as the reverse complement.
ACTGGTCACTGTCAACTAAGGAAACACCTCCATACTATGGGGCTAGTGGACACACCTCTATGCAGGATGTGTGAACAGGAAGATGAAACTGTCAGGCATGTCTTATGCGAGTGTCCGGAGTTATCGTCAATAAGAGAGTGTGTGTTCGGTGAGTCTTGGCCTACACCTGCCGATATAAAGGAGATGTCCCCTAGTGACCTGTCCACCTTCCTAAGAAGGACAGGATGGACAATGACCTAGGAGGACAACTCCTCGGGAGGATGTACAATGGGTCACATGTGGCCTAAGTGCTGTGAGCCTACACACTCACCCTCCCAACTCTACTGATACAGATACAGATGGTTCAAACAATCAATTAGTTTTCCAGTTTTTTTTAAGAGAGGTTCCAAATATTTATTTCTCAAATAATCATTGTTATAATTTATTTTTTTTCCAAATCTCAACCTTTTTATTTCTATTCAATAATACAATTAAATTTTCATAGTTGATTTGAAATTTTATTTTTTATCATCAACAAACATTGTATCCATTGTTAACCAAAATTAAGTTTCAATCAACTTATCCTATACCTGACATACGGAATATTGTATTGTATTCAACCCTTCCTTAAATTTTATTATTATAATAACCTCGACAGCACTAACCCAGAACCCAGACATTCAACTTCCAAGGGTCTATATTTCATTCACAATGGTGGCCATTGTGGCGCTACGGACAACACTGACTACCTGTTGTTTACACCTGACTCAGTAGGTACAACCGAGATTTTAAATTGCGTTTATTGTCCTCGCACCTGAAGCTATTAAAGTAGGTAAATAAATTATTCTTGATTTTAAAACAATTCTGGAAATGTTTGACAGTTAAAATATTCTTTTTATCTCTTATTTTTTGGGAATCATACCACAATAATGTTTTTAATTTTTTTATTCCGACGTTTCGGTAGCGTTCCAGCTACCTTTGTCAATAAGAGAAAAAATAATAAATAATGCCACAAGGAACTTACAGAAGATAAAATATTCTTGTTTAATGATAGTTTAAAAAATTGAAGAACGTGCCGCGTGACACACGGTAAGAACTTTAGTTCCTCTTAAGCAATAATCAAATTGTTTGAATCAATAAATAAATACACATATTAATATAAGAATTTATTTTACTCTGGATGATGAAACTTCATTTAACAGAAATAAACCTACAGTAGTATTAATTATAAAAGATATGATATAAATATAAGTATTTTGTGTTATTTTTTTATCCATATGGTCTAGCATCTAGTTCTAAACAATTCAACAAGGAGGGTTACGTATGAAGTACCTATACTCATTTCTATAGTGTCTTCTCCTTTGAAAGCGTTTTTTTAGAACAAAATTTGATATAGCTGCTTTCATTATTGGATCAACAAATGTTGAATCCTTGTTAGTATCCATGAATTTTGGAAATTTCATATCATCTCCTCTTGAAATAGTATTAGGTTACTTTTTAACACCATAAAAGGAGAATCCTAATTATTAATTAACCTATATACTTGCACCTAATATTAAATTTAGGTAATTACCTGGAAGGAATAAAGTGAGAACAGCTTTTCTTTTCAGCCTCTTTTTCCTGGTACTTCACATTCATCACTAAAGTGTCTAACACAAACACGGGAATTTTGGTATATTTGTTTCGAAGGCATGCAGTGTAACTTCACATTATTAATATTTCTCAGCCAGGAGTCAAATACTTCAGGTTCAAGTTTTGGAAACCGATGTTAAGAACTGGTTTTGTTTCAACAAAACGGAACACAAGAAAGTTTTTCACGTAGTTTGTTCAGTTTTCCTTCCATTTTGATATCTTGACATTACGATTGTTGATGATCAGTGCCCTCTGCAGTTTGACCGCATCGTAACTTAAAACATTCTCTCTAATCCCAGTTACAATTCTAGGTTGAAGTATTTTATGGTGAAAACTGACCTGTTTAAAAGGTGTTTATTTGGGCAGGGATGAGTTGCGCGCAGCGGTCATTTTCTACCTGAATACGAGTAAGAACACCAAAATTAGGAGCCAAACTGCGCGCAACAAGATAAACACAAAATTAAGGAGATTGGGGAAATATAAAATAAATTGAATGGTAAAGGTATTTGTACATTTATTCCAGGAATAATAAGACACCTTACCCAACCTAGCCCCGCCAGGGTAAACTAATAGGGAGTCCCGATAACACAACAGAATAAATAAACTGGACGGCAATTCGAGTGCGGGATTAAAATACCTGCTAGTGTCGGACGGGAACTCATGTGTATTATATTGGTCATTAAGGAACCTGACGGGAACTCATGTGCACCGAAATAGTCATAGTGCAGTACAATAGTTTTTGCCGGAAATTCTGTTGAGAGAATTTGACCTGTCATATTATTTAAGGTCAGTTTCTAGTTTGTGTCATTTTTTGATGCTTCGACAACATAATGAATGAAATTATTCTAGAGAATGTAAGCTCAGAGTTCTGTAATAAAAATACCATAACAAACTGGAAAATAAAGAAAGATAAATATGTGAAGAAAGAATGAAAATAAAAGGAGTAAGAGTCTTTTGGATAGCTGCTGATCATGACTTTATCGTTCACACTGGCTCTGTCTCCGTTATGTAACGGAAAAATTCCAATAAAACCTCATAAGCTAGCTTTTCTTAGACAAAGTCCCTGCTAAATCCTGGAAATCTTCGGTACTATCAAAACCTGCAATTTGATGCAAGAAGCAAGTACGAGCACTGGTTCCGGTGAGATTGATATTGACATCGACGACAACAGCAGTAGTGCTGAAGACTTGGATATTTAATGATATTATTACTCAGTTTTTGGGATGGGAAGTCACTTCACACACGTGTTAGGTACAATATTTTTTCTACTAGCATGCGGAAAAAAACCCAAAAGTTAAGGGTGCGTTCACAAAGAAAGCTGGATACAAGCGCTTGTTGGCAAGCGCTTGCCTCCAGGCGGCGTGAGAAAAGTTAACATTGTATCAAGTGAGTGCATTCAGACAATACCTGTCCCGGCTAGCAAACATGTTCTGACAAGCACGCAAGAACGTTTTGTATTTGTTTTCCGGCTCTCGTTGACCGAACCAGTCCGTGACAAATGACTGTGCAGTATGGATGTCGATGAACTGATATTTCTAGTCTTCACAAAAGGGGCTATTTGGGACAAACGCCTCAAACTACATGCTAATAGAATTCAAGTGGATAAGTAGCGGAAGGAGATAGCTTCGGAAATGAAAGCTCCACTCTCATATAAGGAAAAAACCTCACTTTGTCAATTTTAATTGAGAAAATAGATGGTGGTATTCCCCAAACCTACCTCTTCCGCGGTTAATTGCATGAACACCGACTTTCCTTTACGAATTTATAATTCGACATTTTCAAGCAAAAATAACTGTTCATCACTTGAGGAAGACATTCTCTCAACGAGAGTGTAGACACAACAAAATTCTTAAGCGCTTGAAGCAAGCGCTAAAAATAGGTTACTTGTAACCAGCTTCCCTTATGAACACACCCTAACATAAAGCACAACATTTATTATCAAATACATATCAACAAATTAATTTTCATTATTTGACATTCATTTGATGAGGCTTATAACAGGGCCCTTAGAAAATTATTGGAACAAACGTTTCTTTTCATTAAAGATTATAGCAGAATTCTAATGAATTTCTTAATTTCTCAGTCATTCGGTAAATTACAACCATACAAATATATATTTTGAATATTCGAATGTCAGTATACTCCCCAAAAACATAACAAATGTACTTTCCGCACTAGTGCGAAAAAATGACTTTCCACTTTTCCGCACGCTCGTGGAAAAAAAGTTTTTTCTGCGACTGTGCGCTTTAACCCACTTTCCCGCACTAGTGCGGGAAAGTAGAATTATGCAAATTTTCACCTTATTAGATAGTTTTTTTCTTCGGAAGTTATAACTATTGTTACAACAGGTGAATAAATAGTCCATCAAATAAAATCTACATATTTTCTAGCTTTTTGTAGCATTTTTAATTTTTTGAAAATATAAAATAATGAAGATATCTTGATATAACCCTGTACATTCTTTAAAGTAGTGTCATAAAACAACAATCAAACCACAGGGGTTCTATAAGAAAAATATATCAAATAAAATTCTCTTATCTACAAATAACTTAGAACCGTTGCCGGCACCTTCATCGTCATCTTTATGTGACCTGCAATCGATGCCATCCTCATCAACGTCATCTACTTACCAGTTAACACCAAATAACTCCACCGGACCGGCAATTTTGAGTAATTCACAGAATGTGTTTCTAATATTAATATATATAATAATAATAGTAGTTTTTGGTTCAAGTTTTGTAAATGTATGTTGAAATAAAATAACTTTTGAAAAATGGGTTGGTATACTTTTTTGTATATACGGTCGTAGAAAAAATAATGTTCCTAACTCATGCGTTGAGTGTCTTTCCCGCCCTTGACCGCTTGCCCGAACTCCGCTTCGCGTCGTTCGGGTCCACTGTAGTCGCGTGCTGTTTATTTTCCCAATTTATTTCTAGCAAAAACAGCCAAAGTCCATAAGATCAACTCTTTTATTTCTTTTGCTTGATAAGTATGATAGATTAGGTCGTTAGTCAGTTAAGAAAACGATAAAATATGAAGTACTCAGCCCCTGTAATCAAGCAAATAACTTGATAAATAATGGTCGCGTTCATCCCAACAAAGTTGATCAGGTAGCGATTTTTAGAGTGATCCATCAGTTCGTAATTCTGCTGAACGTTCTAATAAAACCATCGACATAATATGTCAAATTTCAATGAATACAATGACAACAACTCAATTTTATTTGATATATACCATAGATATATACGACAATTATAAAATAGGTATTACTTCTAACCAATAAAAAATGGGATTTAATTACAATGAATTGAACTCCCCACTTTGGAGCATATTATGAAGAAATGAATTTCCTGACACGATATACAATTTATTATTGAAATCATAAGTCACCTCCAGCTGTTCACTCATTTTCACTGAAATACAAACTAAAAAATCTCCAACATATGTCATAAATGATAGTTTATGCATCATCAATCGGTAGCGTGTAGCGTATTTTAATTCTGATTGGAAAAATGGCGACGGATACCACATCGCTCAATCTGATCAGTTAACAAAACACGCGTTCAGCAGGAAATTGATGATCGCTTCGGTAGCGCTACGTTGTGATGAACGTGACCATTGACCCACCACCAGAATGTACAAGCTGCAAAACTAAACTATGAAGTATATTATCCTAAAATGCCCACTACATTCATCAGAAATAATTGAGTGTATGATGGACTGAAAAAAGATTTTACTGGAACTGTTCCAATTTCTTGAAGTCATTTATATGTACCACGAAATTTGGATCATCCTGCTAGGTTGATGCAGGAATTTATGTTTTTTTAATAAAAATTGTTCAATAGCAACAATTAAGTTGAGCGAATACAGACAACACCCTGTTTTCTCAACGTTAAATATAATTGATAGTGAAAAATAATTACAAACAACATACGACCCCACACTCTGGAGACAATAAAACCCAAACTAATGACTTCTAATTCGTTTTTGTAGCCGTATTTCATATAAAACAGCATTTAGAAGTGTTGCGAAGATTGAAGAAGAAAAGGAAATCTCGAAAAAACTTTTGAAGTCTTTCATGTGGAAGTGGGAATTGATTTTCCTACAAGGAACGCTTTAACTTTTATTAGATTTTCAGTGTGTTCTTTTATATATCCGCAATACCCACAACCCGCTTCACACTTGGGCGTTCGTAAGCGAAAGTTGGGGGGCGAATAATGTTTGTTCTATTTTTTTAGGAATCAAAATGGAAACCGATTTAACCTACTCTGGTCGATTTTTTTAGCCAAATATACACTTAAAATAATTATTGGAAATTGAAACTAAAAAACTTTGTAGGAATCAAAATAAAATGATCCAATGATTGCTACTCACAAAAAGGGAACAGCTTCCATTGAACACAAAGAGTACTGTATCACTGTCATCTTTGAGTACATGATCTTATCACCTTTCCAGTTTCTTCGTCCCAGCGATATGTGTGTATCTGGCACTTATCACTAGGAGGAAGAAATATAAAGCAAAAATCAGAAATGAAAATCATATACGTGAATGCAACTTACCATTCACATTGAATGCACTGAATGCACTTATTCTTACTACTCGCTATTAAATTGAACCATGCGATAAGCAATCGACATACGTTGCATATTCCTTTCTTGTTCACATGCTCCGCTTCGAGAAAGAATTTACATATTCGTAGTGTGTTCTTAATTTATCTCTCTATAGGAGAGAATAATTGAAATATTTGACCAATATCAGTGTATACTGATCCTCACCAACAGAGATTATCCGTCACACATTAAATGTAGAATTTACCTTTCAGCGGTGATCGGTGCTACAGGTTCTCGATGAGAATCACATGTTGGTAAGGAAAAAGGACTGGCTTTTGGCCGTCCGATAGATATTTAAATATTTCAATGATAGTGGCCAAATATAACGTTACAACTGCCTTATATACTTTTCATTTAGTAGTCCGGAATTTACTTCTGTTAATACTATCTTCGATTTCAAAATGTATCTGTCTGTAGTATGAGCAGCTCTCCTCGTCATTCAATAACATGATAATGTGGTCAAGACTTACCTTGTGGTTGGTGTTTGTACTGTGGTGCATTCTAAGACGATGATCAGCTGCATCCCTTTTCGCCTTATATCCCTCACCAGCTTTTTCACCATTCTTGGTTCTTGTTTCGGAATCACCCAAGCTGCATTATTCTGACTGACTGACTGTCTGACATAATTTGTACATAAATCAACGTTGGGTATTTTTTAGTGAGGCTTCTATATTCTCCATTAAGGAGCATATTTAGTTCTTGAGGTTATCACCACAATGTTGGGTTCACTAGCTCATCATTATATTATAACTATCTTCCAACTTCCAAATGCTGCTTGGGAATCTGAAAGCAGATTAGCCGATATAATCCTCACAGCGTCCAACAAACACTAAATACCTGGACAGCAAGAAGAGCTTTAGACTTCTCGCAATATTTAACAGGATTGGTACATAAATGATAACAAGATTTGCTTATTTTTGGATCTGGCAAAAGCGTTTGACACTGTTAGCCATTATAACCTATTACAAACCTTAGAAAATATTGACATACGAAGCAATAGTCTACAAGCTATCTCTCAGAGAGAAAGCAGGTAGTAAAGATTGCCGGGCAAACGAGTAGTCAAAGAAATATATCTTATGGACTACCACAGGGAACAATTTTGGGCCCTGTTTTGTTTAATCTTTATATTAATGGTCTATTTTCTTTGCGCAGTGCAGGACATATAATTGGGTTCGCTGATGATACTGCTATTATTTATGAAGCAGATAACTGGTATCAATTAGAAATAAAAGCAGAAACTGATTTAAAATTAATAAAGGCCTGGTTTGATAATAAAATACTTACCATAAATTCAAAAAAAAACTTTTTACTTACCACTCTCCAACTACAACCTAACTAGCGATCTATTCAAACCTCTTGAAATATCACAAAACGGACAAAATTTCAGTATAAAACCTGTGATGAATATCAAATACCTAGGTATTACCATAGATACAAATTTAAAGTGGGATTCTCACATTAGATACGTGATAAAAGTGTATACCCACTAAATACCTTCGAATGTTATACTTCGGATTAGTCGAGAGTCACCTACGCTATGGTATATTAGCACGGGGAAGTGCTTCAAAAACTCAAATTCATCCATTAGAAATTATCCAAAAAAAATTTTTGAAGATCATTATGTCTAAACCTCCTACATATCCTTCAGATCGATTATATAAGGAAAGCAACATTTTTGACTTGAAACAGTTATATTTTCTTTGTGCCTCTATAAAATACCACGCCATAAAGGATAAGAGTAACCTACCTTTACATAATTATGAAACTAGGAACAAACACCACTATATTGTTCCGAGAATGATGAAATCTTTTGGCCAAAGATCTTTTTCATTCCTAGCTCCGAAAATCTATAATTGTATCCCTGACAGTATCAAACTCATAAATAATCCCATGCTATTCAGAAAGAAATTAAAAGCAGTTCTTTTGGAACAGGCGAAATATTTCTGTCATATTGCATTGATGGTGTAATTATACATACCACGGACAACCATGATACATACGATTATCAAAAAATAAAGAGAAAACGTATGGTCACATTAACCAAAGTTTTGAAATTTTAGAATTTCATTTTAAAATTTCAATTGACGGCCGCCATCTTGAAAATAGGGGTTGAAATGGTTTTTACGATATATCTCTTAAACTATTCATTTGATAGAAAAAATGTAAACATTTTTTGTTGCAAATTAGATTCTCTACAACTTTGATCCAGTAACTTTTTGTCGTAGAACTATAAATAAAAAAGTTATAAGCGAAAATCTTCAGAAATTCGAGAAAAAAATTTATATTTTTCGATGTAGGTTTTTTTTATCATTTTACGAAAAAATTATATCTGATCATTTTTGTAGATCGTTTTTTGAGGAACAGCTTTTATTCGTATCATTTTTTCATTAAGTCAATAGCTAAGGTTTTACAGCGCTCCGAAGTGAGTACTCTTAACTATACCTATATTATACGTGTGTACTAATAATATGTCATCAGTTATTGTTTTTTTCTCATTTTTCCTATTTTATTTTTACAACTTTTTCAATTATAAATTTTGCAATATTATTAAAAATTAATTTTGACTCTTTAAAGAAGATGAACAAGTAACCACACATGAATTTGTAGATATTCTTTATGATATACTAATAATATCTCGGCAAGTATCAAATTCAATAGTTCAGTATATAGCTGTTTATGTAAGTCTCAAAGTTTCTAGAAAATTAGGATGTCCAAATTGTATAAATGTTGTGGTTTAGTGATCAAACACAAGACCATGAGGAAGGTCAAAGTTATTTTGAAATTTTAAATAGAGCAAGATTAACTATTCCATCTGAACCATTTTTTTTTTAGATTTTAGCAAATATTTTTATAAATTGCTATTCAAAAACAATTTTGTAAGCACAGGGGGTGCTGGAGGTTTAGAGTTCTTCTCTGACATCAATAATTTTCCACATTTTTTCCAGCCCCAGCCTTCAGGATCATTATAATTACCAAGCCACGACTGGACCTGATGGTAGACTCGGAAAGTATGTAAGCGAGCTGTGTCTTGTGTTGGAGGAAGTGAAGATAAGTTAAATGTCAAATCAATAATTGTTAAATCCTGTTATGGAGTGAAAAAGAGTCAATAATTAATTATTAATAATATTGCAAAATTTATAATTAAAAAAATTGTAATAACAAAATAAGAAAAATAAAAAAAAGCAATAACTGATGACATATTATTAGTACACACGTATAATATAGGTATAGTTAAGAGTACTCACTTCGGAGCGCTGTAAAACCTTAGCTATTGACTTAATAAAAAAATTATGCGTATAAAAGCTGTTCCTCAAAAAACGATCTACAAAAATGGTCAAATATCATTTTTTCGTAAAAAAAGTTACATCGAAGTTACATCGAAAAATATAAATTTTTTTCTCGAATTTCTGAAGATTTTCGCTTATAACATTTTTATTTATAGTTCTACGACAAAAGGTTACTGAACCAAAGTTGTAGAGAATTTAATTTGCAACAAAAAATGTTAACATTTTTTTTTTATCAAAAAAATAGTTTAAGAGATATATCGTAAAAACCATTTCAACCCCAATTTTCAAGATGGCGGCCGTGGGACAAGGGTGGCGACCCCACAAACTTGGTTTTAGCTTTACACTGACTCTCCCTACACATCAAAAAAATAAAATTGCGTCCTCTAAAAAACGCAAGGTAAGGCCTAAAAAATGTACCATTTCAATGGACTATGTATGTACACCTATCGGAGACCTTCGGGTTTAGTCACTAACCATAACAAATTTGTAATTACTTATATATTTTGTGAATAAATTATTTTTATTATTATTATTATTCAAAGGCTTTTATACATACATCGTAGAATGTCTCCAAACAAATATTAGACCATAGCAGGCATGATCTACGTTGTCTAACAGACCACTGTCATCTGAACCATCATATTATGCTGAAACTTAAACTGTTGGGAGATCCGACTTGCCGTCTTTGTCTGGAAGATTATGAAACAGCAAAGCATATTAATTGTACCTGCCCCGGACCTGAAATATCATTCACCAAATAAACCAATCGGCTTTGTTAAGAAGCTGAATTTGTTGGGTGAAATCTGAATAAGTGTGAGCCACACTAGACTCTTGCGAGTCGCAGTGGAGTGCCTTATAGACCCACTCACCACACACCTAACCTAACCTAACCACTCATGATTCTTGTATTAGACCCACATCGAATCTCCTCATATTGTCCACAAGACCTTCCGAAGACAAGGGCTTGGCGTTGATGATTCTTTCTTGGTTCTGACTCCACGGAGATATAACAGCTGAAGCTATTAAAAAACTGAGTTAATTGTAAGATGATAATAGCATTATAGTGAACAATGCAAGTCATCGTGGTATGTAATTGAGTGAATTGACTATGTTGATACAACCTAACCAAGAAATGTCAATGTATGAATTAATTGTTTGTGCGATAGTTACATGAGAGGTTTTGGTCTTAAGACTTCCTTTTTATAAGGGTATATTTAATCCCATTGAACATATATGGCATCAGTTAAGATCCGCAATTAGACGAAATAACGTTTTACCTTCAATGCTTCCGTATTTCAGTTAATTAAACTGAAACTTGAAAAAGTCGAATTCATCGGATGTAAATATTAAGTCTTTGAAGTAATCAAAGTAAAGGAATATTACATTTAAATTATAAATGAAAATAAAGAAAAAAAAAATGATTAATTCGGAACGATCGTTAAGTTAGCGTTATGTACTACGTGCAAACAGCAAAAACTTTCAATAAGCGAGCGAGAAAAAAGACCACAACGTGTTGATTTCGGATTTAAACGACCCAACACTGATATGCAAAATTGTTTCTGGTTACGGTCGTTACTTTTGACCATTTTGTTGTTAAATAGATGACTAGCTATTCCCGCAAAAGTTGAGATTCTATTATGATTCAGCGTTTATTGATAATTGTTGGGTATTTGAAACCCATTTCAATTTATATTCTTCTCAGGCTCGGGAGGCAAGGACAAGGATTGCTTTCCATTGGAGAGTTTTTTCAAGAGAAACCCTGATGGGTCCTAATCGCTCTTTATACATTTGATATATGTTCTTTCTGTTCAGTTTCATCAACAGTTTCAATTGTACCAGCCACTTGTCTTTTTTTGTGCACTATATTCTCTACCGGAGGATAAAGGTGTCTTTGTCAAAGCCAATGTTTCAGATGAAGCATTGCTTGAATTGAAGTTTCATGTCACTTAAGCATTATTGTCCGTCTACGTTCATTTGTTTTTCTGGAAAATGTTCCTCAAGAGCGGTTTTGTTTATATCTGGTCATTGGTCATGCGTCTGCGTAAAATTATTGTTAGCGGTAAGAAACGCACGACTGCATTTACAGACGGTTAGTACATAAGATTAAACAATGGACGTGTTGTGTCCTAGGACGCGGAAAGTAATATTTTTTGAAAAAGGAATGCGCCAGTACAGCAAGAGAAAATCCCTCCACCCAAAAAAAGTTATTGAAGAAAAAGATACTTTCTAAGATGCAGTGTTCGGCGAATGGGGAAAGGGGGCAAACCTATTGGAGATGTACAGGTTGTGATTCAAAACCGCCTCTTTGTGTAGGAGAATGCTTCGAACAATTACATTCCATTTAGATTTGTTTTATTTTTTTAGCTGAAAAAATTAGTTCCATTTTGTTTTGCACTTATTTAGTTTATTTTGGTTTGTACTATTTTAGTTTATTTCGAAGATGTTTATTGATATGTTAAAGGTTTATTTTTAGGGTCAGGCAGTGTCCTTCAGTGAAAATATTCCATCTGTGCATCCAGACAGTTAAGTTTCTACACATCAAAAATTTCACTTTGCTGGGATAGGTCTGCAATTGCAGACTATTTCTTCTATTTGGCTAAAATATATGATATAGGTACAGTAAAAATGTTTGAAAGAAGAGATATATATTTTTTCCTCTTTTAAGACGATGTTATTAAATACCAAAACGGCACGCCATAAATACTGGTCTATAACTACTACAAGAACAAGAAATGGAAATCATAGATGGAAATAAGAACTAAATGTCAAATGGTTGAATTCGTGATGTATATGATGTATACCTTGCGTTGTCATGGAAATGAGAAAAGCATAAACTAATTTGTATTTTGATGGAAGTTCACCTTATTGAGTTCTCTGAATGTCAATAGTATTAATTTAAATACCATTTCCTAAGATTTGGAAAATCGAAATATTAATATTTCAAACAATACCAACGGCACTTTCCATTTTAATTTATAAATTTGACATTGTTAAATAATGTTCGAATAAAAGTTTTGACGTTACAAACTACTCCTGTCAGATCAATAATAAAAAAATTGTCATTTAGACATGATTTACACCATAGATTTAGACTTCGTTTCTCGAGTTGTTGATGTTGCCACGGTAACTTTAAAACACGCGCGTGTTTTAAAGTTCGATTTAAACACGCTGAGGCGTGCTTTAAATAGGTAAAAACTTTTTAGAGTTCGTTCGCTATTTTTATGTGATACAGTTGATACCATGTATTATTATCGGTCATAAATTTCTAATCATTTCCAATTAACCCACATTAACACATACATCCGGGAAAATAATGCGATTTTGTCTAAATATTCAAAATTGAAACACAACTGATCCGCCCTTAGGAAAAGTAGTGACAGTCAAGATGTAGTTAAATTTATACATATTAGATTAAGTTGTAGGTACTTATTTTGGTTGTAATACCAATCCTCAATTTAATTTTTTCCAAAGCCGGTAACGGAACTTCTAAGTTCAGCTAATACTAGTCGAATGCTTGTTATTAGTGTACTGTATCATGAGAAAATTTTAAAAACCAAATGAGCCGTGAAAAGAATAGGAGTTGACTTTTTAGTAGCACCATGATATCCTCCCTGAGGAATTCTACATATGATGGAAGTATGTAAAGTTCCTCATGACTCGCCATGTATATGTGTGGGAACAAAAAAATTAACCAAGTATAACAAATTAGAAATAGACCTTCGTATGCATGTAGTCGTTTTATGTTTTTATCGATATTACCTGGTCACTAATTTATTTCTCAATATACGATTCCGTCTTTTAACGGCAACCAATTAATTCTCTTAATTTCCAATTCTATTTTCTTTCGGTATATTCTAATGACGGACAAAAAAAGTTCATCTGAACAATGCCGTACTGGCTCCAAAATGTCTCGGGCTACTGAATAGTTTTTGAAGCGATTGTTAAATTATGCAAAATTTAACACGTGCTAATTTTTTTGACCACAGATTTTCTTGAGAAATTCAACAATACTTTCAACGTTTAGGTGGTGTTATCAAAAATTATTCAAATATCAGAAATGCATTATTGTTATCCGCCCTAAGCTAACGAGAAGATGCTGCAATAGATCATTCCAGAATACGTGATTTTGACAGGTCAGCCATATTGTGCTGGGGGTCAACCAAATCGATTAGTTGACGTTCAACCTTTTGTCTTTTTAGTATAAAATTTAGCTTTCAGGTGATATTTTGATAAAATTGTAGTAAATATGTCTCGAGTTATTTTTTGTTATTTTGTATCTCTTAGTGGTGATATCCAGTGCCAGTACAAGAAAAAATTTGTATTGTAGACAATATTGATCCTGTCGACCAACTAATTTCATTGTTGTAAGCAATACATTCATAAAGATACTACTTATAGAGATAGAAAGTGGGAGGTCTTTCTCTAATTGGTTGTGTGCTATATATACGCAAACAAAGACAGAAAAACCTTTGATCGTCTATCTCTTTCTCTCTCACTGGAGTTCAGGCGGACATTCCCACCTACAGAGCGCCCTATGGCTTGTTGCCTCTATATGTAGTATCTCTATGAATACATTTGTTGTTGTGATTCACTGAGGGGCCTTTCTTTTAAAACACTGATCCAAGCATCACAACGTGGTTCAGTAAATCATTTAATTAGTGTCACATCATTAAAACAGCCGGTCGAAAATGAGGATACCTCACTTCTTCATCCTCACATTTTTCTCTTAACAACACTACAAAACTATGGCATATCATCCGTTGTTTACCAATATGCAATGAAAATTAAATAGTGTACCCTTCACCACAATATGGCCGACCTGCCAGTGATGTCATTCTGGAATGGTCTATTGGAACTCGACAAACCAAAGCCATTTGGATGATAGTTGCCATTTTATTGATGTGAAAGGACCGGGAGAATGGAAGAGGAGGATAATTGGTAGGACGGTAGAGCAGAGTATTCTGTATGGCGCGGAAGTGTGGGGTGAGAAAGCAGGGGTGAATGCGAGGGTTAGACCACTCCTGCGGGTGCAGAGAGGAATACTTCTGAGGGTGGTCCAGGCGTACAGGACAGTGGGTGGACTGGCAGCAGCAGTGCTGTCATAGTCCTATCCATTGGACTTGATGGCTAGAGCCAGACAGAAACGCTGGAGGGGTGCGAGCAGAGATGAAGTACAGGAATTGATGGATGAGGAAATGGAGAGAAGGTGGGATGAGTATGAGGGCGCGCTAAAAGGAGCGATTGGGAGCAGGAGCAATTGGGTGGACCGGAAATTTGGAGAGGTGAACTACTTCTTGACGCAGGTGCTCACAGTGCATGGGTCGAGAGTGGGTTACCTCCACAAGATTGGGAAAAGAGAAACTGGAGTGTGCGAGAGATGTGAAGTGGAGGATGATGTGGGACATGTGTTTAGATGTTGGAAGAATGAGGAAGTTTTGAAGAAGTTGAAGAATAAACTGGGAGAGGCGGTGTATTGGGAAAATATGGTGGAGATTATGTTGAGGGGCGAGGAGGAATGGATGGGGATAAGTGGCGTAGTAGAGAGCATGATTAGGGAAAGAGAAGGACTATGGCATGAGAGAGGTAGGAGTGATAGAAGGAAGAAGATGAAGGAGAGTGTGTGAGGGACCACCGCC
This sequence comes from Galerucella tenella, assembly GCA_910591685.1. Classification (NCBI taxonomy): domain Eukaryota; kingdom Metazoa; phylum Arthropoda; class Insecta; order Coleoptera; family Chrysomelidae; genus Galerucella; species Galerucella tenella. Next base: position 6,981 of record CAJUYH010000496.1, on the reverse strand, counting down.
AGTCTTGAAGGCGGGAGTAACGGCGAGTTTGAGGTGGGTTTGGTTGGTAGGCATCTCCGTGGGGATGAGTCCAACACTGTCTGGGTACTGGTTAAGGACCCAGTCGAACATGAGTTTCCCATCTCGGCCCGAAAAAGAAAATTAAATAAAAAAAAATTATTAATACACTACAGAACAATTTTCACACTCGCCATTTCTTATGGGGATATTAAATATTTCATTAGCTAGCACTAAGCATCAAGGTTCTATTATCACTCATTCCAGAAGGTACAGCTTTTGTAGAGTCCCAAAAACGATACAAATACAGCGCTTGCGCGAACTAGGTATGTCTAGATCGATTTGATCGCCATCTTGAGCAAACCTTTCGTTATCGGCAACAAAACTTTATGGTTTTAGAGAAAGTAGCATTATAATAATTAGATACAAAGTGAATGTAACTGTTTGAATAAGTATGAATAAGCAGATTCAGCAAAGCAATTTATAGATTCGAAAAAAGCTTAAGGTTCTTTTCCATCACATATATTTTTCTGATATCTGTTCCTAAATCATGATATTTCATCTACTCCTCTTATATTATTATATTGCTGATTGAAATAATAATAAAGTTAGTCTAGAAGTGTATATAACTTCTTTATTTACATATTTTGTTAATATAAATAAGTTTTAGTGAGCGGACGCCCCTGAAAACATAAACCTTGTGAACTGATTCTAGAAAGCCGAGAGCTCTTTTACGAGTGTAAAATTTAAAAATCGAAGCGGCTACGGAAAGAAGTGGAAAAAAAGAAAGGATGAAGAACATAAAAAAACAAAAGTAGTAAACCAATAGCGACGAGTGTTGGAGACAGGTGGCAGCTACAAGCGACTTGATTCTGGTTTGTATGTGTAATCGTTACTGCGCTGGACCCGACAGGTACCGGTGCACAAGGTAACTTCCAGTTCAGTGCTTCATCATTTTATTTACTTCAAAAAAATCAGATACCTACTATGGGTTTGTTTTTAATCATGTTCTTTTTATTAATTCACTTACGTCCTAAGGATTTTAGTGGACATTGGTTAATATATTACTTAGTTTCTTCGGATAATCTTTAAAAATACAATGATAATAGTGAGCAATAATTCAATATTATAGAGACGAAAAATAGAGAAGAAAGTATTATCTATTGTCATAGAAAATATCAAAAATTCAATAGACAAAGCGATACAACTCAAGATCACCAATTACCAGAAAATTAAGAAGATTTCGGTTTGTGTTCTTTGCAAGTAATTTTGGATTTAGCCCAGCCCAGCCAAAAATTGAGTGGTAAAGTTTGTTCAGCCATCCTTTGCCGTCACGTCATACATTTTCCAGCTTGCTCTCTCATTCATGAAATGGATGAGACGGAATTATGACGTATTTCTCATCTAAGGTCGATATAAATTTTATCTGTTACTTTTGACAGTTCAGTTGTCATATTTTGAAAACAATTCTTAACATATGTCATTGATTATAATTTTGAGGTTAAGTGTAAAATAACATTCAAGTAATATAAGACATACGTAAAACAGCAGAATACGTCACCCATTATGACGTAACGGCAAAGGATGGCTGAACAAACTCTACATAGAGTGGATATTCAAACTAGCGGATTTTTTACTACCAGAAAAAAAGATATATCTTTGAAGTCACACTACATACAGGATCTCTTCCTCGTAGTCTTCTTCACAGTCCCATTTATAGTTTATTCAATCTTCCCCAAACACTATTTTTCTTTTTTTCAACATTTTATTAGTATTAGTTAACAAATAGAACTACCAGTAGAGAAAACCAGCCATATTCGTCCAGCTCCTTCGAATACACACCACCTGATACGTTACAAGTAAGACCACACTCATTGTGCTGTGCCGCCTGTTGCTTGTTGGAACAGTATAGTGCCTCAGATAGTTTTTAGAGAATACTCTCAGGTATTTTTGGTCATACTACATACTACTACATTCGTTAGGAAGTTGAAACTTCCGATACATATTCTTTTAGAATCGAGTGAGATTTTAATCTCACTGTTTATTCCAACATTTAGCTGAGACCACTTGTACATTTTAGTTTTATACTCTTATTATCCGTCTTAAAACTTATTAGGTTAGTTTGAGCAAAGAATAGACCAGCTTGACAAGAATCGAAGCTCAAGGCAATGTTTTGGTTAAGAAAATAGGTGACCTTGAGAGACCGACGTTGACAGATAACTTAGTAAATACATTGAGAAAATGGTGAAATGTTTAAATATAGGTCGACAAAGTGAAGTATCTCACCTTAACAAAGGCTCCTCTTAAATATGCGTATACAAAAAAGGTTCGCTAATTGTTAAGCTGGTATATTCTTTGGTTCAAGATTTAACAGCAGTACGACACATGGACAGAATATAAAGGCGCGTTCTCACTAGTCGATTTTAGTGGAACAATTTTTAATGATCAACTGAAATCGAATCAATTCTTGGTTCTTATGTTTTAACGAATTTTGAACCGATAGTTGTTAGCAAAATGGCGACTAGCGAGGTTGACCGTGCGGGTGCTCGGTTCATTAGCACAAAACTGAGAAATATGTTATCATTATGGGCTCGAAAATGGATTTTGAGGAGGAATACTTTAGGTGTCTCAGGAACACTTCTACGAGAACTTGCCGCAGAAGACCAAAAATAATACTAACAGGAATCATTTGAGACTATCAGAGAAAAAAATTTAGAATCGCCTTTCTAGAGTACACTTGAAAATTTCTAGAAAAAAAATTACAAATTGTATTGAGATACTTGGCCACAGGAGATTCATTAAGTACTTAGCTTTTAGGTAAGTATGTATCCAGTACCAAAAAACACTATTTCCAATTTCAATAAACCATTCTGTGAAGCAATAAAATGAAGCATTACAAGAATTCATTTGGGTAAAAAATGCATAGGTAGAAAGTAAAATATCTAGTAGTTGATTCCAATTTATCTGTCGGCTAGTGCTTTAGAGATGATATCATATGTTTCTGCACTACAGCTTCTTCCACTGTAGGGTGATATGATGAAGAATTTGACAAGTCCTTTAGTTCATGCGTCAAAACTGGGGAGCTTGAGGAACCAAGTTGATATTGATAATAACCACTACCCCAGGAACCTATCGTAGGCATATCGTCATTTTTAATACGATACGCTGACGCTACGATACATAGACGGCTTTACACAAAATAACTCAAATTAGTAATCAAGATAAATTGTTAATTAGCAAACTGTGAAAAATTTAAAGCAGCTACCTGTCGTTGTCACACTTATGGCGCTTTGGCTTGATGTGATTATTTCATTTTTGACATTCTCATCCAGCGTAGCTTTTATAAAACAAAATATCAGAAAAAAATAATATTCGGATACAGTTACATTTAAATTTTTTTCCTGCATCTCTCTGAGTTGATGCGATAATAAATGAGAAGTTAAACGAGCCGCTGCATTTTTCGTATAATTATTTATAATGGGATTTCATGGGATAGGGACCAGATGGCATGCGTTAAGTTTTTTGTTTCAGTTAGTATTTTTTAGTTTCAAATGTTGTTTGGGTTATAGTCAGTGACATTATAATTGAAAAAAAGACCGTCGAACATATTTTCGAAATTAGTTTAGTCGATTTTACTGCAATGGTGTCTTTGAAATCTGAAGATCAACATGCAATAAAAATAGAGGTGATAGAGGTAATATAAAGTAATTCAATTCTGCTACACTATACTCAAACCTACACATTCGTGTAAACACGTCAAAAAATGTAAACACGAGTATCCAGAAATGTTATCACAATGCGTCGTACACATATTTTTTATTATTTTTCATTTTATTTATGCTGAACATAAAGAAATCTCCTTGGGAGATTTCTCGCTGTAATTGTATTTGTTCTCCATAGTGGAAAAGTCTGTTTATAGCTGCATTTTGTTTCCTGCTTTCTCCTTCGTATTGCAAGTAATAACAGAAAATTTGCGTTAACTTCTTTGAAGCATTCATATCAAGCAATTCAATGCATATAGGAGCACACAGAAGGCGTTACTGCTACTTCTTCAAAAAATGCTTCAAATCTGTTACAAAAATTTTCATTTTCAAGCATAGATGTGTCTAAAAGCCTGCATCACATCTTGGTTAGCTCCAAATGTTTTCTAGAAAATTCCAGCATCGCTTATAAGCAGATAAGAGTATTTTATGCTTTTTAATGGAGTTATTCGCTGAGAAACACCATAGAGTCACATTTATTTTCCATGACAATCACACACAAAGTAAGAGAAACAACCATATTTACTCTGCGTGAAACTAACTATACTCTGGTGGTTGGGGCATTGTTTAAACGCGGCGTGAATGAAATTTTAATATAATATAGTTTGTCTATACATGCAGTCTTTGGGATATTATTCACTATAGTTTATTCATAACTAGGATAGGGCAATGAATCTTTGCGATCCTTGGGATGAACGGGATGAACCCATCCAAATGCAAGTGATATAAATATTATTAATTTCTTTTCCATTTGTGTCTGGCAGGTAGCTTCATCCTTTATCAGGACGAGTTTACGGTCTTTCCTATGTTCAAGAAATTAAAAATTAAGTGGGCTAAGAATGAAACAATTCTTTTTAATGAATCTGAATTGTATAATTTGAAAGTAATTGATTGTTCCTCTTTATGGCTTATTTAATACAAACAACGGAATATATATATTACAGTTCTACAGGCCTTAGAGGCCCATGACATCAATTACATAGATATACCAATTGTATACATTTTTAAATTAGGTTTCTTCATCTTTCTCTATTTTTCTTACTAGGGCTTTCCACCTTTTCCTATCTTCCGCAACTCTTCTCCAATCTTCTATCCCCTTTTCCTTTATGTCCGCTGCTACCGTATTCACCCATTTCTTCCTCGGTCTGCCTCTTCGTTTTTCACCTCCTTCTCCTTCAAGGATCGCTTTACTAGTGTGTCTACCTTTAGGCATCCTACATATATGTCCCAACCACCTGGCTCTTTGTGCCTTTATATAATGAATTATATCAGGGTATGCATACGATTCCTTCATTTCTTTATTCGTTAGCCTCCTCCATGTCCCATCTTCCAATATTTTACCTCCTAGTATCTTCCTCAGTACTTTTCTTTACCATATTTCAATCTTTGTTTCATTTTTTTTGGTTAGAATCCACGATTCGCATCCGTAGAGTGCCGTCGGTCGTATAATCGTTCTATATACTCCTATTTTAGCTTTTTTTGATATTTGTTTTGAATTTATAGTATTATAGGTTATTTAGTGCCCCAAGTGATCTACTTCCTTTGGATAATCTTTTTTCTATTTCAAGAGTTTCATCACTTTGGTCAGTGATGAGTACTCCTAAATAGTCAAAGTTATCCACTTTTTCAAAGGTATATATTCTGTGTCTTATCCTGAACAAAGTTTCCCTGGTTAACTCATTTGGATCTTGCCTCATTTCCATATACTTCGTCTCATCTGTATTTATATGCAGCCCGAATGCTCTAGCTGTACTCTCCAATTTTCCGAAGAGCAGTTCCAACTCTTTTTTTATCTTGCAATCAGCGTGACATCATCTGCATACGCAATTACCTGATGCTTGCAATGAAATATCATTCCTCGACTCTGAATTTGACTTTCCCTTAAGATCCATTCCAATACAAGGTTGAATAAAACTGTGGAAAGGGGGTCTCCTTGCTTCAATCCCCTCTTGGTGGTGAAATTTTTGGATACTTTTCCTTCTATTAATACTTTCATTGATGTTTGTTCCAAGGTCAACTTTATTAATTTTATTAATTTCTGGGAAACTCCAAGGTTGCGCAGTACTTCATACAACTTCGTTCTTAACACTGCGTCATAGGCCTGACGGAAATCTATAAACAATAAGTGCAATCCCAGGTTTTATTCGTAGCTGTTATGCTGTATCATTTTTAGTGTAAATATCTGGTCTGATGTTCCCCTTCCTTGTCTAAAACCTCCTTGGTATTCTCCGATTTCTTTGTTGTAAATTGGCTTAAGTCTGTTACGAATAATTCTTGCCAGAACTTTATAAGTCACGTCTAAAAGTGTTAGGCCCCTATAGTTTTTACACTGGGTTCTATCCCCTTTTTTGTATATCGGACAGATAATGGCGTTGTTCCATTGTTCAGGTAGCTGTTCTTTTGCCCATACTTTTTTTATTAAACTGCTAATTCGTTGTTGTAATACTGCTCCTCCTGTTATTCCATTTTCACCGCCACTCTTATTATTCTTTAAGTTTTTAATTTCCTCCATTATTCCGTTTTCGGTAGGTTCTCCTTCTCCGTTTTCCGTGTAGACTACTTCATTTTCAGTTTTTACTTCATTCTCAGTTTCTACTTCAGTTTGTTCGTCCATGTCATTTAGTAACTCATTGAAGTGTTCTGCCCATCTGTTCAGCCGTTCTTGTGGATCTCCTATTATTTGTCCTTCCTTACTCCTACAACCTTGGAATATGCCGGAATATGCCGAATTTTAATTTGAATATTGAGTATAAAAAGTTACACTTATATTGAGTACGCTTATGGAATTTGGCCAATTGATTGATTTATTGCTATAATTGTTATTTTTGAAAATATTCACATCTGAAGTAAGCACATGTGTATCTGTATCTTTTATAAAATACATTCTGGGAAGGGTGTCATGAAACTAATGATTTATTTATTTTTCAAAAACTTGATCCTCACAACTTTCTCAGAATTGCCCTACCATCTGTTAACCCCCTAATTCTTACACTTATCATAAAACACTTGTGTTATATTATTTTCATGAGAAGATCCTTTTTCATAAAAACCATTCAACTGACAAGTGTTTAGGGTGACGGATGTTAAGTTGACAAAAAATCAAAGAATGGGTGGTGATTGTTGAGAATGGCAAGAACAGATGGATGACCTCATTTATATAAAAGTAATATGTATAACAATAGTTAGTGTTAAAATCAATGATAATGTCAATAATTTTTATATT